>BHFT01065871.1:0-60226 GCA_004320025.1 Laticauda laticaudata | reverse complement strand
AAGGAGAGAGATCATTTTTTTATTAAATAAAGTCTTGGTGGAAACTTTTAGAAATGGTTTAAGCCTTTGCAATGCTTATGGGCATGGGTAAGGATAGCAGTGGGATGGGCAGGGATACCTTTGGATGGGTAATAGCTGTGGGATGGGTTAGGATATCTGTGGGATGGGTAATAGCTTGGATAAGATAAACCTCCAGTGCAAGCAGAGTGGACTGTGTGGTCCACCCTCCAGGTGGCCACACCTTTGGCCCTTTATTATAATAACAATGTAATCATTGATCCACACATTTCAACATAAACACAACTATTAAATGCCGTTCATTGTAGGGCCACTCAACTACAACATGGCCCAATCTCATCAGTGTGATGACACACGGCTGAAGGAAGCATCCATTAAGCATCTACATCCTGTCTTGCCACTCCACTGCTCCAGCTGGGAGTTGCACCAGTGTCTCAGGAGGTTGCCGCTGCTTCTTCCCTTCACATGAAGCTCTGTTGGGGCCTTGCACATCCACAGTATTATCAGGTTTCACCTTGCTCCATTCACCAGGCTCCATGTCCCCATTGCCTTGTTTCGAGGTCCACGACGCTGTTCTGCAACACTGGGGTAGTGGGTGCGCATGGGATTGTACAGGATGCAGCAGCTTCCACGATCCTCCTCACGGTCTGTGGGGCGATGCTGCTGGTGGTGAGAAGTACTGGAACCTGTTGGCCAGGATGCCAAAAGGCGTTCTCCACCACCCGCCTTGCCCTGGACAGCCTGTAGTTGAAGATCCTCTCCTCACGGGTGAGGCATCTGAAGTTGTAGGGCTTCATGAGGTAGGTTTGAGGGAGAAGGCGTCACCCCCACGATGAAGTAGGGTACATCTTGTGTGTTGTTGGGCAGGGGGTCTGGATCATGGAAGCCCATGATGAGGTTGGTTCCAGCCCCTCCTTGAGGTGACTGCATTGTATACCTGGGCATCTGAAGATGAGCTGTTGCCTGAAGCATCGATGTACATGAACTTGTAGTCAGCCTCAACCATGGCGGAAGAGATGATGCTGAAGAAGCCTTGTAGTTGTGATAAGTGGACCCTGAGTTGGCTGGAGCTTTGCAGGCCACGTGCTTCCCATCTATGGCTCCAACGGTGTGGGGGAAGTTCCACTTCTGATACCACTGCTCTGCAACTTTCTTCCATCCTTCTTCAGTGAAGGGGCACTGGACGGAGCTCCTCCAGGTATTCTTCGATGATGGCCTGCCACTTCTCTGACCACAATGCTGATGGTGTTGTGTGGCACCCTCAGCCGTACTGCATGCTCCTGTACGTGGTCCCGGAGGCCAGGTGACAGAGTCAGTGCCATGAACCCAGGGTCCAGGCTGGGCTGGAAGTTGGTGTTTGCCTTGGTCAACCTGGGTCTAGCTGCTCCACAACTTCGTCAAACATGGCTGGTGCGCATCCTTATTGAAGTTCTGGAATGCACGAGGGTTTTCGTTCCTCAGCTCACCATCAGCTTGTTATACAGTCCGTACTCTGCTCTCTTCTGGCGATCTATCTTCGGACCCAGACACTTTCTTGGCCGCCTCTTTCTTCACGTAGAACAGGTGAAAGAGCCTGTAGATGGCTTCGCACTGTTGTAGAACAATGGTGGCTACCAAAAAGGAATGGTGGACGATCCATGGTGGAGATGACTGGATGCTGTGGAAGAGCAAGAGCAAGAGCAAGAGCAAGGCTGAAGAGGTCTGCCACCGCAGGGCTGCTGGACTGAAAGTGAGATCCAGGTGAGTTCTCCCCTTTTTATAGGGAATATAGGTTTTCCGCTCGGTGTCCTTTTGCATCCTCTAGGCATCCTGCAGACATCCTAAATATCTGAGATACATCTCCTCCGCGAATGTTTTTTTCTGTTTTAAATGGCTTTGTATTGCAAGCTGCATCCACTTTCATCCTTTCTCCGTCGTGCGTATCACGCTGCGTGTCCGTTCCGCGTCCGTTTCGCTTCCTCCCTGTGTCCGTTTTCCGCTGGAGCAAGATGCCGAGTTGCACGGATGCACAGCGGATGCCTAGCAGATATAGCGGATGTGTAAGCGAATGACAATGGATGTAGAACGATGTTCCTCGTATGCATAGCGGATGCAAACGGACGCGTTGGATACATTTTCCGCTCGCATCAGTTTTGTGCAGCTTCAAAACTTTTTGAGCGGATGAAATGTCAATAGACGATGCCAGGACGGATAGAGAAGATGAAAAACGGATGCAAGTGAGTACAGAACGGAAGCATCGCGTTAACCAACACAGATGGCAAGTGTTTCTCTCCGTTTTACATCCTCTTTCCATCCGTTGGTGCTGTGTGACAGGGGCTTAAGCAAGAGAGTTAAGTGAGTTTCACCCCATTTTATGAACTTTCTTGCAACAGTAAAGTGAATCACTGCAGTTGTTAAGTTAGTAACCCAGTTGTTAAATGAATCTGGCTTCCCCATGGATTTTTCTTGTCACAAGGGTGTAAAAGGTGATCATGACCTTGGGTCACTGCAAGGGTCAATAAATATGAACCAGTTGCCAAACATCTGAATTTTGATTGCGTGAACATGATGCTGCAATGGTCATAAGTGTGAAAATGATCATAACTCCATTTTTTTCACTGCCATTGTAACTTTGAACGGTCACTAAACTGTTCTAAATCGAGGATGCATTATACTAACTAAGCCACCACACAGTGAGCTAAAACTACGCCCTATATTGCAACGGGTGAAGTCAGCCTTGATTAGAGCCTAAAACCAGCGTCTTCGTCTGAAACTTTCAGCTGAAGCACTCCTGAGGAACGCTAGCCTGGGGGAAGGAACGCGTCCATAACAGCCACGAGTACCGGCCCGGCCGCCTCACTCCAAAGCCGACCACCTGGAACAGACAGCCAAGTTCCCCTGACACCGAAACTACCGTTGGCGGCGCAAGCAGTGGGCGGAGCTTCCTCCGGCACAACTTCCGGCCCTGAGCCTATCTCCTGTTTCTCTCGCAGTAACAACAAGAGAGGGAGGCGGCGGAAGCCGAGGGGAAGGAGTATCCCGGTCAGGTTTGAGCGGCTCAGGTGGTCGCCATGGCGTAGCCGAGCCTGGTCTGCACTTGGTCAACCACGCCCCACAGTGGGGCGGGATCGTTTCTTCAGAGAGAGGTGAGCCGGGTTGAGGGGGGGCTTTCGGTTCTCCGGTGCCGGCGAGTGGCCTTAAAATCTTGGAGCGGGGAAAGGCCCAGTTTTTCTCCCTCCGAATCGCAAGGAGGGCCTGAATGGTGTAATCTGGGCAGGCAGCGACAGGGAGAGTTGGGTGACGTTATTCCTCTCGATCGTGGTTTTTGCTAAAGTGCTTTTCTCGATCGGTGGGGAGCGACGTGGCGAAAAAAAGACTAATAGAAAGAAGCAAGCTTAACTAAGAGGCTCTTCCGGTTAAGAGGAAGGGCTGCTTCAACCTGCTTACATTGTGAAAATCTCGTATCTGTTCTAGGCATTTATTTACCCGAAAGAGTAGGCTGTTATTTGTACATCTAGTCTGACATCTCAAAAAATACCAACGTTTTTTTTTTTAAAGAATAGAAGCACTTTTGCTCTTAAGTGATCTGATAGTTGATTAATCTGTTTTTAAAATGGACAATATAAATAATATTACAGCATATTTAAAAGTCTGTAGGTATATTGAAATACCAAACGGTGCATAAAAGTAATAGGGGCTGAGTATATATCATCTGTTTTAGTTGTCCACTTTTTGTACCATCTTACAAAACGTGCTTGGAAAGTCTAAGCCAAAATACTTAATGTGATTGTCCTGTTTTGAAAAGTACTGCTTCACAGAAAATGTAATATTTATATTTTATGTATCATAGGTCTTATGAACTTTTTTCTGATAATTCTCTAAAAGTAATTTATTGTGAGATATGGAAGCAGTTAAATAGAAATTACTGCCTTTAACACATATCTGAAACACTACTGATGTTCCAGTCAAAAGTATATTTAGTAGACTTCACATTGAAAATATTGGAATTGAAATCCTTATTTCCAGGCTTAAAAATTTGCTTTTTGTTATGCTGAACTGAAGTCACATGTATTTATGTGATTAAGGTTAATTAAACATCTTACTGCATATTTATATTTGGTTGATTCTATTTTAAATTTAAAAGATAAATTCAACCTATTTTAACAAATATGTCATTTCCCTAAGTCACACATAAGCAGTTTTTGGGTAGCCTGTTTGGAAAGAAAAAATTCAGTGCCGCATCTCTATAGAGTTGCAGGCATGCTTCTTACAGCAGGTTCTTAAACTTAATTTCTGGCGTTTACAACTGTATTAATTTTTATATCCATAATATTTTCTATATCCTTAAATGACTTGAAAATATTTTTTTCATAACTATTTGGAATAATAATAATGGAATAATATCCATATATGATATGTATAAATGATATCTCATATAATTTGTATCCTATTACTCAAGCATGCATACATCAGAAAACAAATCCTTATTTTCCTGTACTCTTCGCAGTTACTGGGCACCTTTCATTTTAAAAGACCCTACAGAAATGAACACTTTCTCACTCTTTCCTAAATGTCAAAAGAGGAAAGGGGAATTCTGATCTCAGGAAGCAGATTACTGTATTCCACAATGAGGATGCTGTCCTGGGAAAACCATCTTATGGGCACCTGTCTCCTTAATCTCTCAAGAGAGGGATACCCATAGTGGCCTACCCATTGAATAGGCATATTTCACCCAGAACACATCATTTGAAATTTACAAGAGACTAAATCATATAGGACTTTAGTTAATAGATTTTTAATCAAATCCAAAGCCTGCTAATAATCAGCACTTCCAGGATGAGAGGTTTTTTTTTCCTATTAAATTAGTAAATACTGTTTAATAGGGAAGCAGCTGCATTTTGTAGCAGCTGCAGATTATAGATCATTTTCAAAAGCAATTTCACGTAGACCAACTTACCACTATCTAGCTTTGGGACAAGAGCTAGAGCCATTAATTTCATTGTCTTTTCATCTGGAAAAGTCACAGCTGGTAGTCCAACCAGAACTGCCCAAAGGCTCTATTTAAAAGAAAAAAAGCACACATAAATAGTAAAATGATAAAAAGATACAGCACAAACATTAAAAAAACAGATGAGGAAAAGAGTGGTTATGCTGCAAAGAAAGAAAATCTTTAAAAGGGGGGGAAACTAATAGGTAATAATGCAAAATTAATTTTGTCCTTAATCTAATAATTAATCTAGACCACATAGAAATATACTGCTTCATCTTCTCATTTTTAGAACATAGACTTTTCAAAATAGATAACGGTCTTATAGATGTATTCCTTAAAATTTTTATTTACTTTCATAAAATTATCCTCTTTTCCATGTCCTAGGCCTATAGCCAAAGTTCTGTCTGAAATGACAAAATCCAAGTTTCAGAAATACAGTTCCATCTCTCATTAAGATGGTTTCTTCCCCCCAAAATTGCTGACATATGTTGAAATCAATAAAATGCATTTTCCTCCATTTTAAACATTCTTCTAAGAGGTCTGGTAAATATATTTGCTGATGAAATAATTTCATTTTAAATCATATTTTTTATTCTTAACAACTACGGTAGAATCACTGATTCTCCAGAAGTTGGGTATACTATTCCAATTTTTCATTCCATAGTTCAAATATAAGCTAATACTAACTTTAATCCAACATATTTTGACTGTCAAGCCTGAAGCCATGTGAAAAGAAAACAACAGAAAACAGCCACAGACATATTTTGAAAACTATACAAATTTGGCAAAAAATTTAAAGCCCAGTCTATAAATACATCTTGGAGACAGCAAATTAGGCTTGTTCAGTATAAACTGTATTGCCGTGTGATTTGAATAAGCTTTAAAAATAACATTGCATAATTATCAAGAAAAGTCATTTTCTCCAGAGTGGTGTCAATAGGATCCAGACAGCATGGCTTGACTCTGGTCTGCTAGCTCTTTAGACTGAGTTGTTTAAACTGAGGACATCCCTCCTGCTCTCCAATGGTCCCCAGTTTACAACTCAGTCTGGAGCTCTGCAGATGTGTTTGTCAGCAGAGTTTGTCAGTTATCAAGAAGAACTCTTGAGTTCTTCAGAATTGCAGTTGGAAAGTGTTCGTTGGTTTTTTCGCAGAATTCAAAGGCTGCCATCTCTGTTCAGTGACCAGAGTCTTTGGCTCGTATCACTGGGCTTGAAGGATCTCCTCGCTGCGATTTTGGAGTTTTTCCTACAGTGCATGAGCATTGGTGTGTCTGTTAACTTCCCTAAGAGGGAGCGCAACTTGCGATGGAATAGCGCAATTTAGAGGCATTCAGGGCTGTCTGCCCTTCGGGGAGGTAGCCCCAGATCAGCGGGCAGACTTGGAGATCGGCCTGAAGATCCACTAGAAAGCACTCTTCCCTCCATCATTTTGATCAAGGATCTGGCGGGAGCGCCATTTTAAGCATCAGCACATGAAAACCACAGAGTGCCTTCTTGGCTGTTGATCTGAAAGGAGGCACAACTTGGAAGAGGCGCAGTCGGCGCATTTTTGGACTTTGAGGGCTTTCTGGGCTGCCTGCCCCTTAGGGAGAGCAGTCCCAGAGCTGCTGTACCCATGAGGCTCTGTTCTTTGAGACTCAGCTGGAAAGCAGTTTGCAAAGGAATAAAACCGCAAAGGTTTGAAAAGTTTCCCCTTTGTTCTTTACAAGTTGGATTGACAGATAGCACAAAGACTTGGAAGTCCTAGTAAGCTCACAGGCTGCCTGCCCTGGAAGGAGCACAGTTCCAGGGGGCTGAATCGGATCCTGCTCCTTGATCACAGAGACCTGCTCCAGGGCAGAAATCCCTAGGTCTACCCTATATTGCCCACATTACAGACAACATAGTATTGTTAGGGTTATGGTTATTATTATTGTTAATATAATACAATTGTAATATACTTCTTAACAATATTATATATAGTAAACAATATAATATAATATTATTATATTGTTAGTATTGCCAGTTAATAGGAGGCAAGTTAAGTTATAATATGAAAAAAAATCAAATAAAATTAATTACATAGGGGGTGAGTTACAAGATGGCAGATACCATTGGCAGTCTGACCATATCTCAGCCTAGTGTTAAGGCTAGGGCTAGTTTTAAAGGATCCAGAAGCCCAGATGGGATTCTACAAGCCAAGGAGGCAGCAGCTAAGCTTAAGGCTAAGGCTATCTCATCTATGAGAGTTTCCAAGGCTGAGGAAAAGGCAGAGTGTAGACTTCAGAAGGCCTTGGAGAAACAGATTGCCAGAAAGGTCGAAGAAGAGGAAAAAAATCACTCAGCTTAGTCCCTTAAGTATGGTTCACGAGGATACTAGCTCCCTCTGAGGTAGCCTCTAGATCTTTCCAACTGGTAGCCCAGAGTGGTGGTACTGCGACCCAAGGTTGGCCACTTGGTGGCTCTCAAGAACTTGGTTGTGCTCAGGGAGCCCTTTTGGCTCCCAGGATAGACAGTCTCCCTTTCAGGCGCCTTGTCACCAGGACCAAGAATGGGACCTCCTCCTAAGGCTACTTTCACTCCCACTTCGGCAGGGCTCCACCAGGGGAGGGAGTATGATACCAATATGACACCAGATATACAAAGATGGATTTCAGAGGCAGTCCAACAGGCCTGTGTGGCTGGCTTTAAGCAGTCCTGCCAACCTGCACCAGTATTGTCAGTATTGCCTACTGCCAAATTATTCCTGACAAGGCTCAAGTTGAATATGCTGAGTTCGATGATCCCCCCTCGCAGGTCTCATCTGAACATGATCACTCAGAGAGTTTGATAGAGGAGGGTGAGATTGAACAGGATCTATCCGAGGATGATGGCAGAGCCACTGACAAGCCTGTTTTTAAAGGGCATTTCTGGACTCGTTCAAATCCTTACTTTTCAAGGCCAAGAGCTTGATTTGGAACTTGCTATTCCAGACATTCCTCTGGGTATATCTGAGCCCAGTGATCTTTTATTTGCTGAACCGACGGAGGAGACAGCCATGATTCCATCACCAAAGCTCTTTTTCAACATGGTCCAGTGACAACTGGACTCGCCGGCTGCTTTATTCAAATGCCACTTCATTTGATAAAAGATATTTTAACGTAGCCATGCCTCTTGCAGATACTCTTCAGCTCCTGGAAGTGGATGAACTGGTTTTGGCATTAGCATTGTCATCGGCAATGTTTAATGATGCTAATGACTTCCTCAAAGCAGACGGTAAAAAGTCTGAACTGATACTGCGCAGGGCGCACCAGGCGGTGGGATGGGCTGTAAAGACCATTGTTGCAGCATCTTTTTTCACCAGAGCATCGCTGATTTGGCTTCACCAAATGCAAGAGCAGGTACCTGCCAGTGACATCAGAACTAACCAGAATTTCAACAAGGTGATTGCTGCGGCAGAGTACACAGCCAATGCCACACTTAATTCAGTGAAGTTCGCTTCTCAGGCTATTGCATCAGTGGTGACAGTGCACCGTCTCCTGTGGCTCAAACATTGGCAGGCTGACACCAAGCGCAGATGGAAGCTGGTCTCCACTCCATATAAGGATGGCAAGTTATTCGGGGATGCCTTAGAACCAGTGCTTGTGGAACCTAGAGATGGGTGAAGAATTTTACATTGCATTTCACGAAGGGGCAAGATAGATTCTTGCAATCCTTTCTTCGGTCCTTTCATGCCCCATACTACAGACCAAGTTTTCAACGGACTCAGGGTTTCTTCGGTCAAAGGCAGGAATTCCAGTAACCCAGGGCTCACGAGACAAAAGCCCCAGACTCAAAATAAGTGGGCCTTTCAAGGGGCAGGTCATTTCTCTGATCCAGCTCCCATGGGCGGCAGACTACAACTTTTTGCAAACCAATGGGAGCAGACCACTACAGACGCATGGGTGTAAAGCACGACCAGATACGGCCTCTCCCTAGAATTCCGATCTCCCCTCCCCCGAGGTTCTTTTTCCATTGCCCTGGATCAAAGGATGCCACCAAGCGAAGCTTGATAGAGGAGGTTATTCAATATCTATTAGCTATATGGTCCATAGATGCAGTTCCGGAAGAACAAAAGGAGCATGGATTACTATTCATCATCCCAAAGAGCTCAGGGAGTTGGAGAGCCATTTCAATCTCAGAGGTCTGAATCTCTATATGGTCTACCACAGATTCACAATGGACACTCTGCAATCCATTCTAGAGAGTGTCAGGGAGGGGGATTATTTAACATCCACCGACCTCATGGAGGTGTACCTGCATGTCCCCATTTGGCCAGATCATAGTTGGTTCCTGAGGTTCTACTATGAGGGCAGGTATCTGCAATACTGAGTCCTGCCGTTTGGACTGCCGTCAGCACCCAGAACCTTTACCAAGATCCTAGCTACAATGACTGTCCATCTTAGAACCATACTGTCCGGATACAATGCTAGCTGGATGACATCCTGATACGTCATCCTTCAGTTGAGCCAAGGAGGATCTGTGAATCACGGTGCAGGCACTGAAAACGCATGGCTTTTCAATCAATTTCAGCAAGAGCCACCTAACACCTTCAACTCATATACTGAGAGCTGTCATAGACTCCTCAGAGGACGTGGTATAGTCCCACCAGGACCAGGCTGAAAGGACATCAAGGCCTTGGCAGCACAGATCCAAAGAAGACAGAGTTGCACCCCTGTCATTGCTTCTCAACTCCTGGGGAAGTTGATCTCTTTGCATCGCAATTGTCCCCTGGCATGTTTGCATGCAAGAGCCTTGCAATGGTTCCTGCTCCCATATCAGAGAGCAGGACAGAGCAATTTCTGAGAGAGTTAATGTCCCCCGAAGGTCTTAAGATCTCTTCTGCTGTGTGATGTCCTTGGTGGTCTCCAGGGGGTGTTTATTCAGGAGAAGGATTGGCTGATAAAAATGGACGCCAGCCTCCTGGGCTGAAAGGCACATTGCCTAAAAGGCCAAGTAGCTCAAGACAGATAGTCCACAGAGATAAGAATGTAGAATACAATATAAACTGTCTAGAGCTGATGAGCCAATGCTACCTGGCCCCTCCAAGCAAATTCAAGAGCAGATTTACGGCACAGCATCGTGCTCCTTCTGATGGACAAGGGCCACAAAACCACATCAACCGCCAGGGGGTACTCACTCCAACCACATTAATGCAGAAAGGCATAGTACTGTGTGTTGGGTTGAAATGAACCTACGTCAATCAAGCCCAGAACACATTTTCAAAGCAAAGAATATTGCAAGCAGACTGCGCCTGAGCAGCGTCCAAACAGGGACCATTCCAAGTGCGCCTGCACCCAAGCTCTGTTACAGCGGATTGCAATTCGCCATGTCCAGTTAGGTAGACCTCTTGCATCTCCTCGCAATATCCAATTTCTGGAGGTTTCTTTTCCAGTTCCCCCATCACCATGCTTGCGAGGGGTCAACGTGCTTCCATGCTGGTGGCCCTCGGGGCTTCCATTTATAAGCCTTTCCTAAACCCTTCTACTCAATCCACGGTGTGATCAGGAAGATGATCGTCCGAGAAGGAGATGCATCATCCGAAGAAAGTGCTGCTCCTGGCCCCCACTGATCCAGATGTCCATGGTTCACAAGGAACTTGGTCGGCCTGTCAATCACCAGCCTATGGAGGATTCCCCCTGAAAGGATCTCCCTCAGCCAGGGGCCATAGACCTTTCGGAGCTTCAGAGCCTCCAATTGGCTGTCTGGCACTTGAGAGGAGAATTCTGACGGGGGATAACTTCTCCTGGGTAATTAACACCATTTAGGAAGCCAGAAGACCATCAACAACTAGAGTTTATGACACGACCTGGTGGACATTCTGCCTATGGTGGGGCAGAGGGAGCTTGACCCCCATTTCAGTTACAGTAGCCCAACTACTAGACTTTCTGCAGGTGGGGCTAATAAGGGCCTAGCCCTTGCAACAATTCACAGGCAGGTGGCAGTCCTTTCTACAGTCTTGACATTCAGAAACATAGAGTCCCTGCTCCCCGTGGTCTGTAGGTTCTTCAGAGGTGCTACTAATTTGAAACCACCTGTGGTACATAGGTTTCCCACATGGGATCTATCCAAAGTGCTTCAGGCACTTACTAAGGCATCTTTTGAGCCATTAGGACTGTCAGCCTTTGATTTCTTTCATACAAAGTGGTTTTCCTCATGGCCATAACTTTGGCCAGGAGGATATCGGAGCTGGCAGCCCTGTCAGTTAGGGAGGATCTATGCGTCTTCCACACCAGCCAAGTAGTCCTACAGTTGTATCATGACTTCAGCCTTAAGGTTAACTCCTATTTTCATTGGGCTCAAGAGTTGATCCTGCCAGACTTCTGCCCAGCACCATCTCATGACCGGGAGAAGGTCTGGCACATGTTGGATGTAAGGTGCGCCCTCCGTATATAAATGAAGTGGACCATGGTCTTCAGGACGACGGAGGCCATGTTTGTGGTGTTCCAGCCAACTTCAATGGGACAAAAAAAATTACATCATTGACCATTGGCAGATGCCTTTGATTAGAGATTGCATTGCCAAGGCATATGAGGAGCATGGCCTGGAAAGACCGAGGCTTATTACAGTGCACTCCACACGAAGTGCAGCAACAACAGCGACTTGGCCACACAGGCTTCAGTGGAGGAGAGCTGTTGAGTGACAACCTGGTCCTTGCCTATGCCTTTTATTCACCACTATTGGCTCGTCACCTTTGTCTTAGTAGAAGCAGCCTTTGGTAGACTGGTCTTGCAAAGGGTGCTCCCAGCACAACAGTCTCAGGACCAGATGGAGACCTGCCGATAGGACATTAGCTTTGGTATGTCCCACACTGTCTGGATCCTATTGACACCACTCTGGAGAAGGGGCATTGGTCTTACTTGAGATGCTCCTTCTCAGAGGATGGAGATAGGATCCAGCCCCACCCTGAAGACTGGGTGTGAATGCGTAGAGGACAATATAGAGGACAGTTATCGGTGATCAACAACTCACTTCAACTTCATCAAAAACTGGGGACCATTGGAGAGCAGGAGGCGTGTCCTCAGTTTAAACAACTCAGTCTAAAAAAGCTGGCAGACCAGAGTCAACCCACGCTGTCTGGATCCTGTCTCCACCCTCTGAGAAGGAGCGTCTCAGGTAAGACCAATGCCGCATATCATGAGCATATAACAAAACATATAGGTTGCTGAGTGCCACTGCATATCTTAATTCTGTTTATTAGAAGAGACCAATGGTTCAAGAACAAAATTGAAAAATAATGAGTTATCTTTGCCAGGTACAATAATATGATTTAATATTTCTCATCTTTCGCAACTTTAAACTGTGTGGACTTTTAACTCCCAGAATTCCCCAGTCAGTTGGTTGGGAATTATTGACAAGAAAATTTGGGAGTTGAAGTCCACGCAAGATGCTGTGGTTGGGAAACACTTATATAATTTGATAGGTTAAGAGACAAATCAATTCAAAATAACTTTTTGATGAAGATATATACATTGTAATATGAAAAATAATGAAGATTTTTCAAAACTAATAAGCTGATTCCAATTTCTGTTATATCAAAATATCAATCAGGTGAATGCTGTCAGATATTCAGGCTTTTTGACCATAGCCTCCACCTGCTCTTATATCAGTAACCATATTGTCAAGAAAATCCCGCCATTGCATATCTGCTCTTTGGCAGCACTATGCATCTTTGAGAGCAGTAAATGGAACAATCATGAATTTAGAACAACTTTGTAACAAAGTCAGTTTCATTTTGTTAAGATTAATTATGAATTTGTTCAACTTCATTCAGTCATACATTAATGAAAATGTCCACCGGAGATTTATGAGCAAAGTAACAAGTAGATAAACATTGCAGAAGGCCAGATGGAGGAGTACAAAAATAACTTAGATAGACACCATCCTAATTCGCACAATAATTAAAAGGAGGAGGGGGAAAGCATATTCAGACTTGCAAAATTCTGTTGTGGTCGTCAGTCTCAAAGTAGTTTGAGGTTTATGTAGCACCTGTTTCTTGACCTGGTCTACCTTATGGGGCTGTTCCACACTGCCTGTATGCACTTGGTCAATACTGCATCTCCTGTTTGGCTTAGGATTGAGATTCATCATCATGATGACATAAAATCCCAAAATGATCTCACAGTGGTTTTATGTAGATATTTAAAAGAAATGGAGAAACTATAACCTGAGTTACATCATACCACACTACCCAAAGATTCAGTCTTCTCCACTAATAACATACAAGTTTGCCCCCTCAGCAAGGTAGAGAACCACTGCCAAACAGTACCCTTAATCAACTCTCTCAAGTGACCCAAAGAATAAAATGGTCCTGTATTTAACTGCTGTAAGATAGTAGGACTAAGAGTATGAAAAATTCCCATCAATGTCCGATTATATATCAGCTGCAACAGGAAATAATGTTTCAGTCCTATGTGCAGACCTTATTCAAAGGGATCCAATTAATTGATTTCTTGAGAATTTATATTGATTCATTTATCAAATTTATTTATTTATCATGTTTGTTTTTGCCACCCATCTCATCACAAGTCAATATTGGTATCCAAGCATAATAGCATTCCAGTTCTATGCTAAGAATGATTTAAGCATTTATTCAATATTATCTAATTGAATATCAGAAAACTATAACTGGAGACAGTATTCTATTAAATACAGATGGAATGTAATAGAAATTATTGTGTTATGAAGAATTTTATTCTCAAAAAAGATGGCTCTGTTTAGGATATGTTTATCATTTCTGTAGGAAATATGGTAGGAAAATATTGTTTCTTGAAAGCAAAGTTCACAGTTGACATAATGCATATGTTTTTATTCTGGAATTAAAATAGCTGAGGTTTTATGGTGAAATTACAGTAAAAGCTTGTGTACATTAAAGAAAATAGATTATATAAAATATAGAATAATGGAATTGGAAATTACCTTGGAGGTTTTCTCATCCAAAGCCGTGCTCAAGCAGGAAACCCCATACCATTTCAGACAAATGGTTGTCCAGTCTCTTCTTAAAAGCCTCCAGTGATGAAGCATCCACAACTTCTAAAGGCAAGCCATTCCACTGGTAAATTGTTCTTAGTTTTAGGTTACTTTTCTCCTTGATTAGTTTCCATCCATTGTTTCTTGTCTTGTCTTCTGGTGCTTTTGAAAATAGATTTGACACCCCTCTTCTTTGTGGCAAATATTGGAACACTGCTATCCTCAAATATTGGAACACTGCTATCATGTCATCTCTAATCCGTTATCAAATGCACAAATACAACCTCAACCATCCAAAATATGCTGCCCTATAAATCATCTAATCCATTTCTGTTTATAATTGAACTGTTTGTTCAAATGTTGCTGGATTGCCTGAAGCATAATTTCTTGCGCTGATGTAAGGAGAATACTATAGTTAAAATTAAAGAATTTGTAATCTCAGAATCATTGACTAATTTCTGACTATTTCTAAAGTGCAGGGGAACTAACAGAAGATTAGAGAAAAGCTATTATTCTATACTTTTGAAAAAGGAAAATAGAAATGACAGACCTGTTGGCTTAGCATTGATCTTACTTTTTTTTACAAAGTGATTAGATTAGTATGCCAAGGGAATGCTGCAGATTACTCTACCTAAATTTCAGTGAGACACTTGATACAGTTGACTATAGTCTTTCTTGGTGTGATGGAATATTGTGAGATGGATTGTCCCTCTACCAAATGGATTTGCTTTTTGTTGGTAAGAACAAATGTTCCTAATACATAGTCTTTAGTGGAGGTATTCATCATAGAGAAAATCTACATGTGAATTATCACCAGTGACTTGAGGGTACATAATCAATGGGCCTACATGAAGCAATGGGACGTCTCAGAATTCTATTCTAGACCTAGTGCTCTTCAATATTTTTAAATATTTTTTAGACAAGTGGTATTTTAGCAAATTTGAAGTCAATACATCAATACTACAAGGTAGAATGGGAGTACTTCTTCAGTGTGAGACAATTCTGAAAAGATACAAGGTGATGGTTGGCTGAATCAACAGGGATATATGTTGAGATTACAGGAAATGATCATTCTCTTCTATGCTGCACTAGTCAAACTACATCTAGAATACTGTGTCCAATTTTGGTTATCAGAACACAAGAAAGATGCTGAGAAATTGGAAAATGTGTAGAGAAGAGCAACAAAGATGATGAAGAGATTGAAGATTAAATCTTATGAATAATGGTAAAAGAACTATATGTGTTTATCTGAACAAGAGAAGTCTAAGATTAGACATGATAGCAATATTTGAATATTTGAAGAGCTGTGACAGGGAGGAGAATATGAATTCATTCCAAGTAGTGTCAAGAAAACAATGGATGGAAGCTCTCCAAAGAGAGATCCAATTTGAAATATACAACTGACTTGTGAGTGAAATAGTCTGCCTTCTAGAATCATGAGTGCGCCATCAGTGGAAGTTTTCAAACAAATATTAGACATTTTAAACATTTTAAATGATGTTAATTGTTAGAATAAAAAAAATCATTGTTCATATTCAAAAAGGAATAGAAAAATGTTACAATTATTTATTATCTGTGGCATAAGTTTTCATTTAAATAATGAAAGTGAGTAGTGAGTAAACAATGTATTATGTGTTAATAAAATTTCCAAAACAATTTTAATTATTTTCTTTATAGGCAAACGTACTGCAGAATTGTCATAACAATGGAGTTGATGCTAAATAAATTGAAGAGCACTGTTACAAAAGTGACTGCAGATGTCACAAGTGCAGTTATGGGAAATCCTGTAACCAGGGAATTTGATGTTGGTCGGCACATTGCTAGTGGTGGCAACAAACTTGCTTGGAAAATTTTTAATGGCTTTAAAAAGTCAACAAAACAGGTAAGCTTTTTGAGAAAGAAATCTATATAATCACAATGGTATTTCAAAAGAGAGTATGTAGTTTACAATGGCAGAATAAAAATTGTTGACTATGCTCAACATAATATTTGTGGAAATGACGTTCATATATTTTCCTGTTAGGTTTCTAAAATCAATATTTAAAAGTTACGAGAAAACTAAGAGAATTAAATATACTATAACTTCTTAGATTTCAATCTAAGGAGGTTGTCTTATCTATAAGTAGATATATGAAGTCTATCCTAATCTATCTCAGAGGTGTCTGCTTAATTGCTATCACATTTTTATCATTTATTTTATTTACTGATTTTTAAAAGTGAACAAATGGTTAGTTCTTAAGCATGTTAATCTTTGGACAATTTTTTACACTTATAATATATTCAAGTTATTCTCTGTTTTCTAATCTGTCTCCCACTTCTTAGGAATGGGGTTAGGGCCATTCTTAAATTCCTGCTTGCTCAACAGAGGGTTTTTAGTTATATATATGTAGTAGGTATGTATTGGCATGTTGCCCTGTTAAAGTACTATCATACCTTTTGGTGTATAAGACACACTTTTTCCTCCCCCCAAAGTGCTTGTGCGTCTTACACAGCGAATGTTGTCGAAGCCCCACCCATCTGCCAGCCCCCACTCTTTGACCTCTGCCTCCCAGCAATTTGCCCCCTTACAGCAAACAAACAGCCTGGTCAGCTTCAGCACAGCCTGATTAGCACAAATAGCTGTTTGTTGGTAGGACGGGCCTCCTCACAATCAGCTGTTTCAGGCTGCAGGGATTGCCATCACCTATTGCCGCCTCCACGCCCCCCATTTTTAGCCTATTCCAGGCAGCAGGGATTTGAACGGGTGGAAAATGGGGTGTGTGGAGGCCAAAAATGGGGTGTCGTGGCCGAAAATGGGGCATGCAATAGGCGATGGCAGGCTGAAATAGCTGATCGTCAGAAGGCTAATCCAACCAAAAATCACCTACTTGTGCTAATCAGGCTGTGCTGAAGCTGACCAGGCTGTTTGCTCTTTGCTGCAAGGAGGCAAATTGCTGGGAGGCAGAAGCAGAATTTCAGGCATTATTTGGGAGAAATGGCATTCAATAACTATGACCAAGAACCAGCAATATGTAATTCCACAGTCAAGCAAAAAGCTCACTAATTTATATTTTGGCTGTGACATGATTAAAATTTTAATACAAGCCACAGTGATTTTATTGTGTATCTCATGTCCTAATAAATGTGTGGTATATGGCCAAAGAGATCTAAAATTAAGAGATCTAGATTCAATAAATATTTCTGGCATAAAAGTATATTAAATATTACCAGGAAAAGTATATTGAAATATGCTATCCCAGTGGTGGCTAACCTTTTGGGGTTCCTGTGCCAAAAATTGTGCTTGTGTGCGGTGCACTTGTGTGCCAGCACCCAGAAGGCAATGCATGTGTCCCCCCCACGCCCCCTGCACATCCGTGCGCAAGCCCCGCCTGCCCCCTACGCTGCCCCCTTACTTGCACTGCACCTCCCAGCTGATTTTTGGCTCATTTGAGGCCTTTTTCGGCCTCCCAGAGGCTTGAGGAAAACTTCTGCAGCCTTTAAAGGCCAAAAAATGGGCCCGTTTCGTCACTTCCGGAATTTCTGGAAATGCAGGAAGTGATTAAATGGGCCTACTTTTCGACCTGCAAAGGCTTTCCTCAAGCCTCTGGGAGGCCGAAAAAGGCCTCAAACAGGCTGAAAATGAGCTGGGAGGCACTTGTATGCGCAGTGTATGCAGCTCGTGTGCCGGCACAAATGGCTCTGTGTGCCATCTGTGGCATGTGTGCCATAGGTTCGCCATTACAGTGCTATCCCTTTGTATATATGTATTTATTTATATACTGAACTCTTCCCAGTCCTTCATTGAAAAGCTATTGTACGTACTTTCTGCCCCCCTCCTCCTGTCCATTTTTCCTTTAATACTGGACCACCTTCCTGAAATTCCTGGGTTTATCTCTTGGTCTTTGTATATTATGCATCGGAATATTGGCTGCTGTCAGGTATTTCAGAACATAATTTTGCTTTATTCAATTGCATTTCTTTCTGTCCCTGATTGTCAGACCGTATTTCTCCACTTTGGTTTTGTTACAGGTAGTCCTCAAGTTACAACAGTTTGTTTCGCGACAGTTCAAAGTGCTGACAGCACTTCGTCATTGCACCACATCCACGGACACATGGTTGCAATTCAGGCACTTGGCAACTGAATATTATTGGTTGCACATCCTGCAATCATGTGATCATGGTTTTAACTTCTTTTGCTAATTTCCAGCCAAAAAAAAGGCCATGGGAATGTTGGCTTCAGTTAAGAACTATGAGATTCACTTAACTGTAGTGATTAGCTTAATGACCAAATTGTCATGAAATCAGATGCAACTCAACTTACATTACAATGATTTAACAATGGGAATTGTGGTCATAAGTAAAGTACTACCTCCTCACTAGACCGTAGCAGTACTTGCTCCTTGTTTTTTTCTGAGCCTAACTGCTGTAGTTTTCCTGCCTGTTAAATGAAAATATAATGTATGTAGAATAGCATGTAATTGTACAGGTAGTTCTCAATTTCAACCACAACTGAGCCCAAAATTTCCATTGCTAAGCAAGATAGTTGTTAAGTGTGCTTTGCCCCATTTTCCAACCTTTCTGGCTACATTGTTGAATCAACTTCCTCATATACTTTGCTTGCCGATTGGTTGTAAAAGATGACCCTGGGACATCATAAATACATGCCAGTTGCCAAACATCACATTTCTAATCACATTGACCACACAGATGCTGCAATGATTGTATGAAAAACAGTCATAAGCCACTTTTTTCAGTATCATTTTAATTGATTGTACAACATTGTAAATGGTTGTAAGTCAGGACTTATCTGTATAAACTGCCCTTTATACTTTAAAGTACACAATTTTACATAAATGTTACAGGGCACTAGTTCATCTCATGTAGTCTACTATATATCATCTGTTTTGTTGAAGCAGCTTTCTAAACTTTCTAAAGCCTCATGCTGTTTATTTACAAAATATATGTGGCACCTTTTTTTGTCCCCAAAAGTCATATGCTAACAATTATAAAAATTAAAATTGCATGCCTTCTTTTAACTGAGATAGAAGGAACTTTAATTAGGATCTTCTACTTGCAAAGCATATAGTATATTACTGAATGATTGTGTTCTGGCCAAGGCTTCTGAAATAGTAATTACGCACATGCTTATTTTAAAAACAAGTCTTGTTTTATTGCAATGCTGGAAATTATTTTCATTCCCAACCGATAATGACTCTCAAACAGTCCCTCGAGAAAAGCACCCACCTTTCTTTCCTGTGAAGTGCTGCCAATAACAGAAGTGTCAGATAAAGTAAAACAAGAACCAACCGAAGTACAAAGAGCTTCAAGAATGAATCTAAACCGAACAACTTTGCTTCCTGCAAAGGTTTTGTCATCTTGGCCTGTCCTTTACCTTATGGGAGAGGCAGTCACCTCCCAGGCTTGCTCCCAAGTCACCCCTTTTTTTCAGCTGCTCTCGCCTTCCAGCAGCTCTGCACACACGTGCACTGGGAACAGGCTCCCCTGGGTCTTCTGCCTCACTGCTGTCAGACTCCGAAGGCTTCTGAGACAGCACCCCACTCCCAGATGGTCCCAGCCCCATCTCTGCATAGGACGCAGGACCATCGTCCAAGTTACTCTCCCTCCCACAGATACATTCTACCAGTTGTCTGGTTTTTAGCCACCTTCTATATAGCTTTAGCTGTATGCCTCATGACTGATTATCTGAAGAAGTTTTTGTATTCTTGAACTGTTTTTATTGTGTGTAAAGGATATGTTTATATTAGTGCAGGCTAGAGCAATATTTAGCCACACTTTAGTGTTCTCTGTATGGGACTACTGTTGAAGAATGGGAAAAAGACTTAATTTAATTTAACCAGGATAGTTTCGGGCCAATTCTTTCTGCACTCGGCTGGCTTGTTTTAAGGAGTGGATTACTATGTATAAATTGTAATGTGTTTTTATATCTAAAGAGCATCTCTTGCATAAATTTGTCCATCAGGTGTCATTATTAGGTTTGTTGTAAAAAGATGAACTATAATTATATAATACAATCTTCTATCCTGAAATATAATGACGGCCTTTTTCATTTCATTTATCAAGCTTTTGGTAAATTTAATTGTGTTAATTTAGAATGGTGTCTTTTAAGTAGTTCTGATTATTGTTTCTTTTTCATCTCAATTATTTTTAAACCATATAATATGATCTGCCTATGGATGCCTGAAAAACAAATATAAAATTAATTGTTCATATTATTTCTGCAATTTGTTACTTGGAGGACTGTATATGTATGGATTTGGTAGACTTGTTTTGCTTGAATGAGAAAGATGTGACAAATTGTTAGGCTGGAGTAGAAGGTATCTGATAGGTGTTCTTGTAACAAAGATATTGTTCTGTTTCCTGTAGTGTTAGATGATCAAGAAATTATGAATAGATTATACTTACATTGACTCTGGTATAGTTGCTACCACAGGTTTTCCCAAAGGTGCTTTTCAAAAGGCAGCTGGACTTGTTTTTTTTCTTTGAAAACATTTTGCTTCTCATCTAAAAAAAACTTATTTAGTTAATAAGTTTGGTCATCCAGACTTGGATAATTGAAAATCTCCATAGATATGCTACCACAGATGCCTTGATTTATGATCACCACAATTGGGACAGGAATTTCCAACACTTAAGCAATACGGTTGTAAAGCGAGACATCATGTGACCACATTGCTTAGCAAAGGCAATCTTTACAATCCCAGTTGCCCTCATTAAGCAAATTCCACGAGTCATCTGCCAAGGGCCTACCCCCATTCCAGGCTTGGTTCCTCCCAGCCCTGAGTCTCAGTAAGGTAAGGAACTGCCTCCAATTCCCCTCACCCATCAAACTCCCCCCACCCTGCCCTTTTGGCTATCACACACTTGTGTACGGTAAGTAGTAACAGAATAGAATGGCTGTGGGGCTGCTTGCTATGCCTAGGAAGTCACAGCCACTACACTCACCCCACCCTATACCAGAGCCAGTAGCACGGCACAAGGGAATTCTTTGACGCACTATGACTATGGACTATAAAAAGCAGCCCCTGAGCTACAGCACAAAGCCTAGTTGCAGCAATATGGCATAAAGCCACAGCCCACTCCAGCCACAGTTGCCCTCACCACCATGCTTTCCATCTCCAGTGATGTAGCACCACAACTTTTGAAGGCAATCCATTCAAATGGTTAATTGTCACCGTCAGGAAGTTTCTCCTAAGTTCTAGGTTGGATTTCTCTTTGATAAGTTTCCTTCTGTTACTTCTTGTCCCGCCTTCAGGTATTTTGGACAATAGGTTGACCATCTCTTTTTTATAACTGCCCCTTAAATATTGGATGACTACTATCATGCTATCCCTAGCATTTCATTATCTCTCTGGGTAATCTCTCTAGATATTGTCAACCTTATTAAAGCTTTGAAAATACTTCATCAATCATTCATACGTGTGTACTGTATTTTCTTATTTGTTTTCTCACATTTTAATGCTGTGTAATTGGATCAGAAGAAAAGGTGTTTCAAAGCATGCATTTGCAAACCACTAGTCAATGAACTTTAAACTAAAAGTGCCTTTTCCCAAGATTGTGCTATGGAATGAGTGTGATCCCAGGAACAGACTCAAATACTTCAAGGACTTTTAAGAACAGATTGGATAGCCATTTTTCTGAAATGGTATAAGGTCTTCTGATTAAGCAAGTAATTGAACTAGAAGACCTCCAAGAACCCAATTCTGTTATTTTGTTATTATATTAGATTTGGCTGAATGCTGCTTATCAGGAAAATTGTTCTATTGTACTTACTGTGTTAATATTCCAGTCAATTTTTCAGCCCAGTGTGCAATAGCATTTAAAAACTGTACTTTTAATAAAACCTTTCTATCACATGTAAAGAGAATATGACAGAATGAAGTGCCTGAACCTAAAGCTTGTTTTTTCACTTAAGACATAGTTTGAAATTTCTGAATAGATATAAACTACTATAGGTTTGTATACAGGTTTGTATACATGTTCTGAATTTACAGCCATTCATATAATCATCATTCAAAGTTACAACGGTGCTGAAAAAAGTGACTTATGACTGGTCCTTGTACTTATGACTGTCACAGAATTCCCATGGTCACATGATCAAAATTTGGGCAGTTAGCAATCAACATGCATTTACACTGGTTGCAGCATCCCAGGGTCACATTATTGCCATTTATGACCTTCCTAACCAACTTCCACAAGCAAAGTCAATGGCGAATGGTCTGCTTAACAACTATGCGGTCCATTTAACAACTGCATGATTCACTTAAAAACCTGCATTGTTTTGCTTCACTGTGTCAAAAGAGATTATAAAATTGGGCACAATAACTGTCTTGCTTAGCAACAGATGTTCCAATCCCAATTGTGGTTGTAAGTCGAAGACTACCTGTTCAAAATGGCAATTCTCTTACAATGGTGAAATGACTTGTTTTCAATTAAAAGGCATCAAGAAGAATTATTTTAAAGTATTAAATGTAGTTTTCTTAAGAGACATATAAAATATAAATGGTTCATTAATTACATTTGTATACTTTATGTTTAGGAAGTGGCAGTCTTTGTATTTGATAAAAAACTTATGGATAAATATCAGAAATTTGAGAAGGATCAAATTATTGATTGCTTAAAACGTGGAGTTCAGCAGTTGACAAGACTTCGACATCCTCGGCTGCTAACTGTGCAGCATCCACTAGAAGAATCCCGGTAAAAATTTCTGATGCTACAGTAATAATAGATTCAAAGTCAAAACAAAGTCAACATCTAATGAATTTTGAAATTTGACAACCAAAGTGCAGTCGAAAATACAGAATTGTAAAAAATGGAATTATTTTAAAAATATATAGATTTCTAAATAAAGCAAGGGTTTACAACTTACACTCATATTCTAAATACTTTTCAAATATTTTATACCCTGGGTATAATGGGTGATGAAATACATGCATTTAATTCAGTTTACATTCTATGAATGCAAGAGAGTCTTTTAAGGAAAAATCAAAGAGACCTACCTATTTAAAATATTCAGAAATTTCATTTGATTTTGTTCTTTTTTTCCAGTAAAAAGAGAAGCTTTAAAGGATTTTAACTGGTATTGATTCTTGCAAAATAATGTTGATTTATGTAGTTGGGATTTTGGTACTTACTGTTGAGATTCCAAATCAAAATATATTCATTTATCATCATGTCTTGTACATTTTCCAGATGTCAGTGTGCTATGCAACCTATAAGCTACCTGCATTAGTATCCCTATCTCTTTTTCAAAATTGAACATTTGGAGTGTTTAGTAAAACTATCCTTGTTTTCTTTTAGAGATTGTCTAGCATTTTGTACAGAACCAGTTAGTGCAAGTTTGGCTAATATACTGGGTAACTGGGAGAATCTTCCTTCACCCTTACCATCTGACATCAAAGATTATAACTTGTATGATGTGG
This sequence comes from Laticauda laticaudata, assembly GCA_004320025.1. NCBI lineage: Eukaryota > Metazoa > Chordata > Lepidosauria > Squamata > Elapidae > Laticauda > Laticauda laticaudata. The sequence continues at coordinate 36,852 of BHFT01065871.1, read as the reverse complement.
AAACAAAATATGGCTTACTTCAGGTATGCATTGATTTATAACTTATATCAATTATGATGCATCATAATTGTAATCCATTCAAAATTGTGTGTGATTGTGTCTATAAATGATTAGGTGTATTCTAATTTTACCAGACTTAAAGGCAAGAGGACCATTACATGACTAACGATATGAAAGTAAACATATTTGAAGAAGTGGATCTTGCAGCATTTTGTATGCTGTGCTCTTTAAACACCTTATTGTATTCCATATATAAATGAGACACTTAGTTCACATTATTTTCCTTCTGCAGAAAAAAACAATAAAAGTACTGTTTTCAATACAAATTTACCATAAATTTGTACATCAATTCCTTGCAAATTGTAAAATAATCTGCAAGTGAATTCACACATTTTAGATAATTAAAAACTTCAGTCCTCAGCTGCTTTCAGTTCTTAAAAGATTTTTGGGAACTCCACAAGAGATTATCTTGTTCAGATATCTTGGTATCTGATATCCTTGGTATCAGATATCCTACTCTGTGTTCTAGAATAGTTGTATAAGTTGTGCAAAAATTTACAGTTGACCTAATTACAGTTGATTGGATGAGCAAGTTTGTCTTGGTTATGTTGTGTGGAGCATTGAGATAGTGATTACAAGCAAAGGTATAATCCATCATAATAATTAAGTTTCAGAAAATTGGGAAAAAAGACATTATCACAAGAATATAACTTTCCTTCCCAACAGGTTTCAGAAGGCTTGTCATTTCTACACAGCAGCGTGAAAATGGTCCATGGCAACCTTACTCCTGAAAATATAATTTTAAATAAAAGTGGTGCATGGAAAATTATGGGATTTGACTTCTGCATTCAATCATTAAATCCATCTGAACAAGAGGTAATAAATTGTTTAATGTGTTATTTTTCTTAAATGAAGCCCAGCTGAAAATAATATTTAGCTGATTTAAAAGTTTTAAAAGTTTACAATGAGTCAAACATGAAAGTTCCTTTACAAACACTTGACATTGTCATAGATGAAAACTTTGTGTATGATTTGTGGTTTGTACTTTTTAGTACAAATTAAGATTTTATGGATTTTGGAGGAGGTCATGGAAGACAGGCTAGTAAATTATTTATATTATTTATAGATTTACTAACTCACAAAAGTGACTTTGATAGTCTATAAAATAAAAACACAAAACCCTACTGCACACAATAATCTCATTCACAATCCGTAGTAACAACGCATGTACCCAAAATGCCTAGGAAAACAGCCAGGTTTTCAGTGGCTAAGGAAAGGCTAAGAGGGTTGAGGTCCAACAAGAAGATAAGATATTCACCACTATTGCAAGGTATCATTGTTTGATAGGAAATGGAGCATATCTGTCTAGTAGGTTTGGTGAGTCAAGAAAAAATAGAAGAAAGACAGTCCTGCAGATTGCCTGCCCTGTGCCTTGGAGGTTTTATAGGTAATGACAGTCTTGGTAATCGGTGCAGCTCATAGAACACTGGTTCTATGAGAACACAGCATAGAACACAGCAGTGGTTCCCAAAATGGGTTGTACCGCCCCCTGGGGGGCAGTGAGATGCCTTAGGGGGGCGCTAAGAGGCAGGGGGGCTGGCAGGGGGGTGCTAAGAGGCAAGGGGAGGCATTAGAGGTGTCGGCTCCGCAGGCTCACTGACTGCCGGCCATGCAGCCCATTGATTGTTTCATCGCTCCGTAGCCAGCACTTCGAATGCGGAACCCACGCACGGCGAGCCTTGCCAAGCCTGGGGGAGGAGAGGTGGGTGGCGGAAAGGGGACGCCTTAGCTTGCAGGCTGTCCTCTCCAGTGGAAGTGACCTATTAAAGGTTTGTGGACGAAACATGGTCAAGACTATTAGGAAGCTCTCACATTTTGTTGAGGCTTTAAACAGGATTCATTGGACCAGATCTCCACCCTAAAAATTACATTTTCCCAATGTATTACAGTGCCAATTCTGAAGAAGGCAAAACCAAAATGTTCTGGTAAATTACAAGGAGAACACACACACATACATACACTCACTCTCCTTCTAACCCTGTTGGAACAGGTATTGGACTAGAAAAGATATCTCATTATCTTTCTCCTCCCTCCTTTATTTCTTTTTCTTTCTGTCCTCTTCCTTCATCCCCCTTTCTTTGTCCCTTTTTCTTTCTTCCCTTTTTTCTTTCTTTTCTTCCTTCTCTCTTTCTCTCTCTCTCTCTCTCTTCCCTCTCAGGCTCACCCATTGACTTGACTTGCTTGGGCAGGTCCCTCCAGTGCATGTGGGCTCAACGGGGTGGACCTGCAGGGCCAGCACCTAGAACGCAGCAGTGGTGGCATGTTTGAAAAGTAGAGCAAAGCACAGAGATTGGTAATTTTTTGCTGCAAAGAATCACAAAAGCCTTCTGGGTTGTGCACAAGAAGGGACATACATGTCAATGCAGTTCAGCAACATAAACTAGATACAAATAAAAAAATCAACAAGAATCAGCAAAGCATCTCTGATTAGATTTTATTAGAATTTAATCAGAGTTGCTTTGCCTATTCTAGTCAATGACCTGCTCCAGCAGGGTAAGAAGGAAGTGTGTGTGTATGTGTACATGCATGGCTGTCAAAACTCCAAAAACGGGTCAAGTATCTCTGGGGAGGCCAGTCATAAATTAGAACACTTGCTAAATAACCGGCCATTAAGTGAGGACCACTTGTTTGCCAGTCACCTGGCCATGCCCACCCAGTCACATGATCACCAAACCATACCTACCCGGTCATATGACCAGCAAGCCATGCCCAGCCAGCAAGCCATGCCAGCCAGTCATGTGACCAGCAAGCTACACCTACCCAGTCATGTGACCAGCAAGCCACACCCTCAAATTAGGCCACGCCCACAGAAATTTGAATTCCACCCTTAAGTGGGGGCACTGAGGATGAGTTTGTAGCACCAGGGGGGCGGTGGACTGAAAAAGTTTGGGAACCATTGTATTACAATCATAACAGAAAATACCAAACATCCGCAACCACTACATCCAGTTGCAGCTTCTAAGTTTTTTTTTAAGAGCATATAGAATGCATTCAATAATCCAGTTAGGAAGTGAGTAAGGCATGAGTCACTATAAGCAGGGTCTTCCAATTCAGAAATAGCCACAATTAATGTACAAGACAAACCTGTGCAAAAGCCCCCCTGCCCATGGCTGCCACCTCTTCTTCAAGCAGGAAGAGGATCCCCAAATACACCCACATACAGAGTTAAGGATGGAAAATCCCAAGTAAGGGGACCTTAAAATCCACAGCAACTTAGTCTTGCCATGGTTGAAGTTTATTCTCCCTCATCTGTTAGTTATCTTAACAACCCTAAAATTAAGTAGGATGGTATATTTATAAATGTTATATCAGTGGTTCCCAAACTTTTTCAGTCCACCGTCCCCTTGGTGCTACAAACTCATCCTCAGTGCCCCCCACCCAGGGGTGGGATTCAAATTTCTTAACTGGTTCTGTGGGCATGGCCTAATTTGTGGGTGTGGTTTCATGGTCATGTGATTGGGGTGTGTGGCCAGATGGCCATGTGACTGGCAAACCAAATATAAGTGGTCCTCACTTAATGGCCAGTTGTTTAGTAAGTGTTCTAATTTATGACTGACCTCCCTAGAGCTACTTGACCTGTTTTTGGAGTTTTGACAGACAGACAGACAGACAGACACACACACACACCCTTCTAACCCTGCTAGAGCAGGTGGTTGGACTAGATATCTGATTCGCTTTCTCCTCCATCCCTTCCTTCCTTTCTTTTTTCTTTCTTTCTCTTTCTTTCTGTCCCTTCCTTCCATCCCCCAACTCTTTCTTTGTCTATCCTTTTTCTTCCTTTCTCTCTTTTTCTTTTCCTTTTTTCTTTCTTTTCTTTCTTGTTTCTTCCTTTTCTCTCTCCCTTTCTTTCCCTTTCTCTTTCTCTCCCTCCCTCCCTCCATATCACATTAACTTTCTTCTCCTTCCTCTTTCTTTCTCATTCCCTCTCTTTCTCTCTTTTCTCTCTTTCTCTCTCTTTCCCTCTTTCTTTCTGTCCCTTCCTTCCTTCCATCCCCTCCTCTTTTTTGTCTATCCCTTTTCTCCCTTTCTCTCTCCCTTTTTCTTTCTTTACTTTCTTGTCTGTTCATTCTCTCTTTATCTCTCTCTTTCTTTTTTCTCTTTCACTCTCTTTTTGTTCTCTTTTCCTCTCTCTTTCCCTCTCTTTCTTTCCCTCTCTCTTTCTCTCTCTTTCTCTTTCTTTTTTCTCTTTCTCTCTTTTTCTTTCTTTCCCTCTCTCTTTCTCTCTATTCCTTCCTTAACCTATCTACCTATTTTCTGCCCAGATAGGCATGGCCTAATCTGTCAAAGGCCCGGGCTAATCCTGCATCACCCCATTTCCTCTTTCAGAGGCCCCGGCTCTTAATCTTCCCATTTCCACACAATGTCACGCATGAGCAAATAAGGACTGACTGGGCAGGAAACAGAGGATTGGGCAGAGAGGAGCAGGACCAGCCAGGGCCCTGTTTTACCATTTCTCTGAACTACCGGGAACAGTAATGAACTGGTAGAATCCTATCCCTGAATTGTGCCCTGCAAGGGGCCCACCTCCAGCATCCCCTGCCACCTCTTAACGCCCCCCTGCCAGCCCTCTTGTTTCTTAGCACCCCCCCCAAGTCATCCCACCACCCCAGAGGGTGGTACCGCCCACTTTGGGAACCACTGTGTTATATGTTCTTAGGTTTTGCTTTTTTCATGTAATATTTAAAATATGTGTCAAAAATTAAATGAATTTCAATTAAAATGGGAATATATTAAAAATATAGATAAATAATTAAGGTGGTACTTTTGGATGTTAATATTACTTGGCTAGAATAAGGTATTTGATTTAAATTTTATTGTTTCACAATATATGACTTCACTACATTTCTTATTGCAGCCCAAATTCTCTTCTAAAGAATGGGATCCAAATTTACCATCTTTGTGTCTTCCAAATCCTCAGTATTTGGCACCAGAATACATCCTTTCAGTAAGCTGTGAAACAGCTAGTGACATGTATTCTCTAGGGGCAATTATATATGCTATATTTAATAATGGGAAGCCAATTTTTGAGGTCAACAAACAAGATATATATAAAAGCTTCAGCAGACAGCTGGATCAGGTACATTTAAATCTATTATTATATATTTTCAAATACAGGTAGTCCTCAACTTATGATTAGTTGCTTAGCAACCTTTTGAAGTTACAACAGACTCCCCAAAAGTTAACGTATAACCTGGTTTCAAAGTTATGATAGCTGCAGCACTCCTGCAGTCATTTGTCTTTATGGCTGAATACAGGGATGGTGCAGCATCCATCTACCCTGCAGCCACCCATTTACCCAAAGGAAATCAGGCTGGCAGTAGTGGATGCAAATCAGCTGGAGCTGGCTGCCTTCTCACCCAGCAAGCAAGAGGAGATTAACTGTCCGGTGCATGACAGCTTCCTTTCCACTGAAGGACTTTCAGGACTCAGCCTGCTTCATGGTTCAGCAAAACATGGGTTGCTTCAGGAGGTTTGGTAGCCGTGGGAGATATGGGACAGATGATCCTGGGCCTGCATAGGCCTCCCAGAACCTTCTCCACCCGAGGCACCATGTGCTCTATTTAACAACCTTCAGCTTTGTTTAATAGCTGCATCAGGGAGACAAGGGAGTGGGATTGTTAAGTGAGGCCATTTTGCTTAGAGGTCACTGACATGTAACTGTAATGGGCAGGCTTCATTATGGTTGTATCTCAAGGACTACATGTATTGATTATAATGGCTGGTTTCAGATATTAGGCTTGATTTGTGAGCATGAAAATGTATGTTGTATAGTGAAATTCTCAACCAGAAATATTTTTATATAATGCACATATTACAGGTAGGAATTTTTTGTTGTTGTTAATGATGGATGGCATGTGTTCTGTGCAGCTTAGTCGGTTGAATTCCAGTAATCTTCAGAACATCCCAGACGATGTTCGTGAACATGTGAAACTGTTGTTAAATGTCACTCCTGCAGTCAGACCAGATGCAGACCAAATGACTAAAGTGAGTAAATAGAAATAACTGCAGAACATAAGGCAAGTCTTCAATTGTTATAATAAACAATGAATATAGAGTTTTAAAATGTTTTGTTAAAATACCGTGGTTTATGGGAGATTGGGATGTAAGTGATTACATTTCTCTTATTAACAGAGCCAGTGCTCAGTAATTCCCTGGAATTTTTGTTTCTGGCAGAATATCTTTTTAGAGATTATCGTCGTTGCCTAGAATAAGTGAATCTTATGAAATACTGCAAGAAAAATGTCTATTTGATGTTCGTTTTTATCTTTATCTTTTATTTTTATTTCATTTATTTAAATTGTATACTGTCCTAATCCCAGACACTTGAGATTATTCATAAAATAACCTGCTAACTTTAATTAGAATGAAATGCTATTGTACTTTTGTTAAGACAAATATATAAGATATTTATCATCTAAATAATCCTTTCTTATCTTTTTTTAGATACCATTCTTTGATAATGTTGGGGCTATGACATTACAGTACTTTGATTCTTTATTTCAAAGGGATAATCTTCAAAAATCACAGTTTTTCAAAGGGTTGCCAAAGGTTTTACCAAAACTACCTAAGGTTAGCAACTTACAAATATCTTAATAAATGCCTGTGCAATGCTATATATTGTAAATGAAATGTGCATTGCTCTATAATAACTTCCTTTTGGGACTGATAAATGTTGCTGATTTAACATGTTTTTTCCAGAAGAGAGTTACAGGATGCACCAGTTATAAAATTATTTTTGAAAATGCTGCATTTTTATTTGTAATATGTAAGGTTAATTATAAAAATCTTCTCATATCTTTGAAACGTAAGGTATCTATTTTCTTTCAGCGTGTTATAGTGCAAAGAATTTTGCCCTGCTTAACATCTGAATTTGTAAATCCAGACATGGTACCTTTTGTTCTGCCTAATGTTCTGCTCATTGCGGAGGAATGTACCAAAGAAGAATACATTAAACTAATTCTACCTGACCTCAGCCCTGTCTTTAGACAACAGGAACCAATCCAGGTACATTCGTATCTTAAACATTATTTTTGTTTCCTATTATCGAACATTTTATATTTTCCATTACATATTGACAAAAATGTGTGCCTTAAAGTCAGATTACATTGACATGCTCAAAAGAAAAGATAGAACTGTTGTACCTTCATAAAATGTATTCAGTCTGTAAAGTTCCAGCCATAGTTTATTTCAGAATCCTAAATGGAGTTCCTTGGAATAGATTTATGCCAGGTGAGCAGACTTAGTTTCTAAGTCTAGTATATTGCATTTTGTGGACATACTGCAGTCTGCTACAGATTCCAATAAATCCATATTGGTAATTTCTATTTTAAAATTGGTGTTCTTGTTTTCCATGCTTACAGGCTAGCAACATGGTAAGTGAATATATTTGCTATATTTACATTGACATTTGAATACAGATTGGTACCAAATGTTACACTGAAAGTTATTCTGAATTATTAGTCTGATTAACAAAATAAGCAAAAGTAATTTTTTAAAATTTACATTTCATAAACAGATTCTCTTGATATTTCTTCAAAAAATGGATCTACTGCTAACCAAAACACCTCCAGATGAAATAAAGAACAGTGTTCTGCCAATGGTTTATAGAGCCTTAGAAGCACCATCAATTCAAATACAGGTCTGACAACCATATATTTTGTTCAACTTCATTATAACTGAAATATATTTGGAATCTTTGAAAAATTATCTTATCCTATCTTTATGAGAATAAGGTCTCACAAAGCAGTAAAAATATTTAAAAAGTAGTCTGATAAATTTTAAATTTTTACATTTGTTTAATTTTGAAAATACTGTTTCTTACAACATTTATATGAACTGATTGTTTTTCAAGTCAAAAAGAAGGATGAACAAATAAATATTCTTTACTTTAGAAGTATGTAAAATGTTTCGAGGTTGAAAAGTTTTGATCCTAAATGTATCATTTTGACTTTCAAATGATCTCTGTTCTAGTTTCACAAAAGCTTTCCAAAGTCAGGGCATACCGTTCCAACTTTACTGGAAGTGGTTTGGCTTTAAAGCAGGCCATTCTGAACATTCACAATTAGACTGGTCCATTTCAGTATTAGTTTATTTCGTGAATGAACAAACTAAGTTTGTGATTTGGGTAAGGTGAGAATGATCCAACCTCAAAACACCTGTGCTTCCCACACTCCATCCTTCATCCTACCTTTGACCTAAGTATAAATTTTTCCTTAAAATATTAATCATTTAGTGTAAACAGAAATTAAAATAAAGGGCTTGAAAATTACTTTTTAAAAAAGTTAATTCTAATCTTATCCAGTTTTTATATGACAATTGTGGTCTTTTTATTTGCAGGAACTCTGTTTAAATATCATTCCGACATTTGCCAACCTTATAGACTATCCATCAATGAAAAATTCATTGATACCAAGAATTAAAAATGCATGTTTACAAACTTCATCTCTTGCTGTAAGTTTTAATACAGACTTCTTTATAATTGCTTGTATTTTGCTTTTTTTAGTTTAAACTATTATTTGATTTCTGGTGGGTGGGTTTTTTTGTATTTTAATCAAAAATTGTTTCGATTATATATAGCTAATATTTGAAGAGTGAAATTGGAGATTACCACTTAGTCTCATTCTTACATCATTATTCCTCCTATTTCCAAAATCTGTGCCTCTAAAAAAGGAAGAACTACATATTTTAGATTTCTCCGTACAAAGCAGTCTCAATTGTATAGGATTTCTAATAGCATAGAGACCCTTCACATAAGCATTTTATTGTATTCCTAAACTTTTCAATTCCTACTAAATGTTCACATATTGTCATTGGCCCAAACTACATACACAGATATGTATTAAACAGATGTTTAGATTTTCTCAAATTGTATTAGATATCTATGTATGATTCATACCTCTTCAGCCCTTATTCTTAATACTGGTACACCACAGGGTTCCATGTTGAGTCCCTTACTCTATCCTCTTTTTGTGCATGACTGCATTCCCACTCACACTAGTAATACTATTACTAAATTTGCAGATGATACAACAGTGGTGGGATTAATTTCCAGGGGAGGGATGAGTCTGCCTATCAAGATGAGGTGGACCAGTTGCTTTTGTGGTGTGGAGACAATAACTTGGTCCTCAACACCAATAAGACCAAGGAACTTATACTGGAAGGAACAGATCAGACAACCAGTCCTTGCTTATCAATGGAGACTGAGTGGAGCAAATAGACAGTTTTAAGTTTCTGGGTGTTACTGCAAAAGAGGATTTAACCTGGGGTGCTCACATTGCAGCATAAGTCAAAAGGGCCCAGCAGAGGTTATACTAGCTGAGACTTCTCAGAAAATAACAACTGAATGAAAAACTGCTGGTGACCTTCTACCACTGCACCATAGGGAGTATTTTAACATACTGCATCTCTGTATGGTTTTCCAATTGCACAGTGGCAGGTAGGAAAGCACTCCAGAGGGTTAATGTCATTGCCCAGAAGATCATTGGTTGACCACTCCCCTCCTTGGAAGAGCTTTATAGCTCCCACTGCCTTAAGAAAGTTCAAAATGTTCTTAAAGATCCAGCTCATCTAGGGAACCCTTCTTTTGAACTTTTACCATCTGGCAGACAGTACAGAATAATAAAAACAAGGACAAATGGGCTGAAAAACAGCTTCTGTCCCAGGGCATTAGCTCTTTTGAATTCTGCTGTATAGTGCAGTATTGATGTGGTATAAGGGGGTTTCGGTGAAAGATGTGTTTGTGTTTATTTTCATGGTCATGGTCATGATGTGCACTGAAGATGGTGTTGGATTTTATTGTATGAGGTGCAATGACAATAAAGTAAACTAAACTAAAATGTGAAACAGAATTTAGCAATTTAAAGATTGCTCGAATGTAGCAATTTCAATGACTAAATTAGAATTTCATTTTGATGTAAACATTGCTTTGGGCTTAACATGATTAATTATCAGAACATGGTTACTTCCCATAAAATTTAATCTGTAGATTCCTTTGCCTTTCTAAGAAAAGAGTAATGTTTGATCATAAATTAAACTGTCCCATTTATCTTTAATCTTATCCTTTACTTGATTATCATATTTTTAAATTTACATTCATTTCACTTTTCTATCATCAGGTGCTCTACTGATTTAAAATATTTACAATTAAAAGCTTTAAGTAGCTGATACCTAAATTGTATTTTACTTCTTGATTACTAGTAATTCTAATTCATTGGAAAGGTAATATATAGTAATGGACTACTACAACATATTTCTTCCTCCTGGTTTTGGAATCAAATTAGATTAATCCATCCCAGAGGATGATGGATATCGTCGTACTAGTTGGACATGTTTTAGTGGACTGGTTGAGACTTGAACATTTCTCAAGTGCTTAGAGCACTGGCTTTTTAGTATCTGTTACCTCATTTGTATAGTAATAAAAAAAAGATACAAGTGATGAAATAACAAGAGCAGACCTCTAGGACACTGGCCCCCAACCTTGCAGGACAATTTCCATGGAGACAGGTTTTTCTGCAGACCAGAGGGAATGTGTTTTCATGTACTGCTTGCATCCCATGTATGGGGCCCGGTTTCTGGCATGCCACAGACCAGTACCAGTCCATGGACCAGAAGTTGGGGACCCTGGTCTTGGATGATTGTAGTAGGAGGACAGTTGATTATAGTAGGGGAACAGTTTTATCACTGGAGATTTTTAAGAAGAGATTGGACAACCATTTGTTTAAATTGATATAGGTCTCCTGCTTGAGCAGGGAGTTGGACTAGAAGATCTTCCAGATCCCTTCCAACTCTATTATTCTGAATACAATGTAGCATCCATATAAGCTTTATTTTGTAGCACTGAGAGAAGAGAGGCATTGGTCTTACCCCAAAATATCTGCAGGAAATCATCCAAGGGTGATTTAAATTTAACATTTAAAATTATGGGTGACTTGATCTTTAATACTTTTGGTTGCATGAGGCTCTATCATAACTATTTATTATGATAGTTCTTAAAGAACCAAATTACTCAAATTCATATTACTTCTGATGTCACTTTAAGCTGTTCCTTAATAATGTGTCTCCTGTGCCATTTAATAACATTTGTCTGAGTCAGTTTCATAATTAGTCTCTTGAGGAAAGTGGATATTGTTTTTATATTTGTTCACACCATCAACTGAATATTGAATATCTTCTTGACTTGGCTTCTAAAAATTTCCAAAGATCTATCCCAGTGATGGCTAACCTTTTCCACGCCATGTGCCAAAAATGTGCCTGTACCCATGATAAAATGCGCACACAATCTCCAGCCCCCTGCGCATGTGTGCATGCCCCCCTGTGCACGCACCTCTGCGCATGTGCATGCAACCTGCGCTCTGTGCCTCTGCGCATGCATACGCAACCCCCACACCAAACACTGCTGCGCATGCGCACACGAGCCCACCGCTGCGGCATATTTCTGCGCATGAGTGCCGGCAGAAATGGCTCTGCGTGCCACTTACAGCATGTGTATCTTAGGTTTGCCATCATGGATCTATCCTATCAATGTTCATCCAAACTATTCATATTTTGCCCATAAAGCAGAATTTCTCAAACTTTAAAAAAGGCAGAAATGAGATCCCTGTTTAATAAACTATATTTAGACTAATTTTAACAACTATCAGCTGATATCAGATAATATATTGAGGCAAGCTGATTAACAAAACATCAGTTTTACAGCTTTGGCAGTTCTGAAATGAAACTGATTGTTATGATCCATTTCACTTTGGATTGAAATCTAGATTTAGCCCAGATTTCTATTTTTGTAAGTCATCTTGAGCCATTAAGGGTTTGTATCAAAGGTGGGTTGCAAAGTGCTTTACTATCAGTTTAGTGGGCGTGGCATGGTGGGCACATATGCACACACTTTGCACACACGCAGAGGCTTTACTGCTCACCTCCTGCAATCCTGCACTCCCTGTAGTTTCAACAACTGACGCGCGACAATCTTCTATGCTGCGCAAAGCACTTGCGCCTTCAAAAGCAGGGAATAAAGGTCAGTATGGGCGGGCGGGTAGGCCCAGCAGCAGCTCGTCAGAGAGAACCAGTTCCGTCTCCGTTGATCTTTGGCGCTACCAGTATGCCAGAATCAGACTGAACTAGTAGACTAGCATACGCATTTTATAAATAAGCATTACTACTACTGTTACTACTACTATTACTACTACTACTGAATTGGCTGCTGGTTTGATATCAGATTCCACTACTCCCCCCTTGCTCTCCACTCTCTACCCATCCATTTTCTTTTTATCTTATTAAATTCTTATTTTTTGATTATGTATTATGTTATTTTACAGCTAGTTTGTTTACAAACTTTGTTCCTTTTTATTTTGGTAACCACCTAGAGCAGTCCCACAATAAGATAAATTTAATTAACAAATGAATCTTCCTATTTCCTATTAGGTAATAGGTAGGCTGTCAACTTTTTTGAAAAAAAAACTGCAAAATGTTTACTATATTTTGCATAGAACAAATAGTTAAAATTTTATTGTTTTTGAAGCTTCCTATGTAAGAATAAGTTTTCACTGTTCCTCTTTATATAAACCCACACCATTTAAGTCTGGAAAGATATAGGAATGTACATCCTATGTACACATAAGGTTTTAAGTGATAAAATAGCTTGTTTATGAAATTTCACTTTTAATCACCTTTATTCAAAAAAGTTCAGAGGATTTGTTTGTATTGTTATTAGGTGCGTGTAAATTCCTTAGTCTGCTTGGGAAAAATTTTAGAATACCTGGATAAGTGGTTTGTTCTTGATGATATTCTGCCTTTTTTGCAACAAATTCCTTCCAAAGAACCTGCAGTCCTTATGGGAATCTTAGGTAATGCAACTTTTTATTTTTTGTGTGTTGTCTATTGTAATTCCTCTACAGTATTTTGGTGTATGATTCAAAAACAATATGTTTATAATATGCCTCAAAGGTATATAACTTGTTTAGGTTCCCAAGATTTTCTTTTAAGTTCAAACTCTGTATCAACATATATTAACTATCCAGGAACGTATTCACCCTGTTTCTCACAAAATAAGGCCGGGCCTTAGGTTTTTTTGACCCCTGAAAAAAACGGCTAGGCCATCTTTTCGGGGGTGACTTAATTTCCTCCCCACCTAAAGCGGCCCATATGCATGTACCTTGCCGCGAGGCCACTTCTATCGGCCGACGAAAGCTCCCCGAAGGCATAGTCCCCAGCTGCTTCAGGGCGTGGCGTGGCTGCCCATGTCTCCTCGCCTTTTGGCAGTCTCGGGCAATGGAAGCTCCCCAAATGCAGTCACCAGCCACTTCGATCGGCCGGTAGAAGCGGCCCCGGGGCGAGCGCAGACACATACTCCCCTCGCTGCGAGGCTGCTTCTATGGGCAGACGAAAGCTCCCTTGAAGGCAGAGTCCCCAGCTGCTTCAGGGAGAGGTGTGGCTGCCCATGTCCCCTCGCCTTTAGGTGCTCTTTTTCGGGCGATGGAAGCTCCCCAAATGCAGTCACCAGCCAGCCGCCACGTTGCGATAAGCCAAGTAGGAAGCTGGCCTCGAGGGCGAGCGCGACACACACACACGACAACAACACACACTGCCCCGTCGCTGCGAGGCAGTTCTCTTTAGCGACGAAAGCTCCTTGAAAGCAGAGAATCCCCAGCCGCGCTTCAGGGAGGAGGCGTGGCTGCCCATGTCCCTCGCCTTAGTGCTCTTTTCGGGCGATGGAAGTCCCAATATGCATCACCAGCCACTTCAACTCGGCCAGTAGAAGGCGAGGAGAGTGCTGTGTGGTTGTGGACGTGCTCCCCGGAGCGCCTCTGCTACGGCCAGTCGAAGTGCTGGTGACTGCATTTGGAGGCTTCGATGCCAAAAGGAGACTGCCCTAAAGGCAAGGGTCAAGGTAGCCATCACCCCTGACAGCACTGGGGACCTGCCTTCAAGGAGCTTTCTGTCTGCTGATAGAAGCAGCTCAATGGGGAGTGTGGTGTGTGCACTCACCCCGCACGGGCCACTTCTACGATCAAATCGAAGTGCTGGGTGACTGCATTTCTGGGCTCCATCGTCCGCGAAGAGACTGCCTAAAGGCGAGGGACATGGCGTAGCCACGCCCACGCCTGAAGAGCTGGGGATTCTGCCTAGGGAGCTTCTATCGGCCTACTTGAGGGTATTCTATGCTTAGTGGCTACGTTGCAGGGCTCCTATAGAAGTTTTCTCCATCCCCCACCTCTTCGCCCATCCATTTTGTTCAACCTGAGTGTGAACATACGCATTCGCCTTCCCCGCCTTCCCCCTCATTTGTTCATTCACCTCGTGTGAATGTACGATGTCACCCTCCCCTCCCATTTTCACTTCAAAAGTAACGATGTGAGAATGGGGGAAAGCATGGTTTAAATAGCCTAAATTTAGGTGGCGGGTTTAATTCACATCGTGCTTGAAATCAGCTGGCCTTCCTATTGGGAAGGCATTTTGGATAAACCAAATGGAGAACACGGTAGTTCGCAAAACATTAATCAACTTCAAGTCTATGTCCCCTATCCCTTCAAATAACACAGAAATACAACATAACACATTTTACATTTATAATCGCAGCAACAGTTTTTAGATAGCCCTGCTCGAAATTTAAAAGTTATATGGTGAATCCCTAACATGAAAGAGCTGACATCAGTCTCTGTTTTGTTACAAAGCTGTAAGCATAAATTGTGCTGCAAATGTGAACACATTATAATATTTTGTGCAGTTGTTTACAGATTCAAATTATTTCGATATCTGTCTCACTTTTAACCTGCATCAGCATAACCAGTCATCTCCCCCCCCCCCCACTGCCAAACTTTCTGGCTCAATTAATGATTTAATCGGACAACAATCATGCATGAAATCACTGAACTGTTCTGTGCTATATCAAATACTGCAACAAATACTATCACTGGTGCTAAATGTATTAGAATCTATCCAAATCAGAAACCTTGGATGACCAAGGAAGTCCATGCGTCTTGCGTTGACAGGACCAGGGCCTTTAGGTCCAGTGATGGGGCAAATACATTGTTGCCAAAGCTAATCTGAAGAAAGTATTTGAAGGCCAAGACTGATTTAGAGGAAGATGAGGATGATTTTTATAGCAGTAACATGAGGCAGGTGTGGCGAGGCGTTCAACAAATTACCAAACCATCAACTGACCAATATCATCCCTGCTGAGGGGATGTTCATTGGCAGAGCAACTGAATCATTTCTTGCTCGCTTTGAATGGAAGATATCAGAGACAGCTAAAATACAAACCACCAGCCAATTGTAGCCCCACCTCATCTATGGAGGAACAGGAGAGGAGGACATTCTGAGGGGTGTGGACCCTAGAAAGGCTTCGGTCTGATGTTATCTCTGGCCAAGTGCTTAAAGACTGTGCTGTTCAGTTGCTGGAGTCTTTACAGGATTCAATCGTTTATTCAACTATTCATAATTCTTTAATTCACCAATAGTCCACTATTCCATCTTGTTTCGACAGCTTCCACCATTGTGTCAAAAGTAATTCCTCATAGTAACCGCTCAATGATTTACAGACCAGTGGCACTCACTCCTATCATCATGAAGTGCTTTGAGAAATTGGTCTGCCAGCACATCATTTCTGGTATTCCGCATACATTTGATAAACTCCAGTTTGCATACAGAAGAAATAGATCTAAAGAGGACGCTATAGCCATCAATCTTCACACTGTTCTGACTCATCTAGAATGGGGGTGGGTGGGTGCTATGTGAGGATGTTTTTTGTGGATTTTAGTTCTGCGTTTAACACAATTCTCCCACATAGATTAGTGTCTAAACTTTTGGACCTTGGGCTTTCTAATTCAATCTGCCTTTGGATTATGGATTTCCTGTCTGGTCACTCACAGAGGGTCACATTAGGTAATCATACCTCTTCAGCCCTTATTCTTAACACTGGTACACCACAAGGTTGCGTGTTGAGTCCCTTACGTTGTACTCTTTATGTGCATGATTGCATTCCCACTCACCTAGTAATACTATTACTAAATTTGCAGATGATACAACAGTGGTGGGACTCATCTCCGGTGAGGGATGAGTTTGCCTACCCGAGATGAGGTGGACCAGTTGCTTTCGTAGTGTGGAGACAATAACTTGGTCCTCAACATCAATAAGATCAAGGAGCTAATAGTGGACTATAGAAGGAACATATTAGACATCCAGCCCTTGCTTATCAATGGAGCAAGTGGCCAGTTTTAAGTTTCTGGGTGTTACCATAAAAGAGGACCTGACTTGTGGTGCTCACATTGCAGCCCTGGTCAAAAGGGCCCAGCAGAGATTATACTACCTGAGACTTCTCAGATAGGACAGCACTCCAGAGGGTTAACATCATTGGTTGCCTTTTCCCCTCTTTGGAAAAGTTTTATAGCTCCCACTGCCTTTAGAAAGTTCAAAACATTCTCAAAGATCCATCTCATTCTGAATCTTTTTTTTTTTAACTGTTGCCATCTGGCAGACGGTACAGAATAATAAAAACAAGGACAAATAGGCTGAAAAACAGCTTCTATCCCAGAGCAGTAGCTCTGTTAAATTCTACTGTATAGTGCAGTGTTGGTGCAATGTCAGGGGTTTTCAATTCAATGTGTGGAGTGTGAACAATGTGTGTTTGTGTTTATTTTCATAGTCATGATGTGCGTTGAAGATAGTGTTTGATTTTGTTGTACGAGGTGCAATGACAGTAAAGTAAAGTAAATTATTTTGTATCTCATTTGGCAAGTAGGAAAACTTCCAAAATTTCCTCTAGCCAGCTTTCTATTTCTTCCTTCTGGAAGATTTTCCACTCTTTCTTTTACGACATCTACTGGTTCAGAAAGATCTTCATATATACAATGGATTATTTCCTTGCAGATTTTCAATAACATTCCAGTCTGGGAACTGCGAAGTACATATCAAAGTCTTACTTTTCTTTATGTTCTTTATGGTTGATTTAGAGATATATTTCTGCCTAATTTTTTTACTGAAACATCTCTCTATTATCAGCTTCATTTTCTTCACTGATTATAAAACCACACAGGATTATAGTACTTTATAGTCTTCATTATACCAAAAGATTACTTCTCTATATTCTGACTCAGAGATATGGCCAAATATTTCAGAACTCAGTTTTGTGATAGTTTAAGAGACCAGTATCTTGCACAGAAGAATTGGCAAGTTGGGCTTCAATGTCATTTCTGAGATTAGCAAATTTATAATGCTCTAAAAAAAATTCAGAGTCCCTGAGATAATCTAATCCTGCTAAATTACTGAATGCCAGCCCCAAATGCAGAAATTTTTCTTGGTCTTCCAGATCTTGCCTTGATTTCAATAACTACATGTAGCTTCTGTTTCTTAACAGTTCTTGCAACTGAAATTGCTGGTAGAAAGTGTTCAAAATTTTTAATAGATTTCCCCTGCTTTATAAACATAAATTATCTTCATTCTCAAATGGGCAGACAGCTGTCTAGAGGAGATCATGGTTGCTGAAAGTAAATAGGACACTTATACCCTGAGAAATTAAAAGTGTCAAAGAGTATTCATCTTTATCTAGGTAATTGTAGCAAGTGAGTCACCACCTTTTGGGGCCTTATTAACAACTTTAAAATAATGTGATTAACTCAGAAGAAATTTGTTGTCATATACAATACAATATTGATTCTATAAGCAACTGCAGATAAATAATAGGTAGGCACTCATTTTTTAAAAAAAATATATCAGTTTCTATTTTTTTGAAGCATGTAGACTGGGGGGGTGTCGATATGTTTGTATGCAACTATATATGTAAAGTGCAATGAAAGTTTCCATTATTTAATTGAAACTAGTTTTGTACTCAGAGTAAAATATGATTATGATTCATTATGACTAGATAAATAGCTAACCCATTAATGTTTCATAACAGGCATTTACAAATGTACATTTAGTCACAAAAAGCTGGGAATTACAAAAGAACAACTGGCAGGAAAGGTGCTCCCACATCTGATTCCTCTTAGCATTGAGAACAATCTTAATCTAAATCAGGTAGGATGATTAATCATATATTTTCACTATAAAAATGTAATGTTGGAGTTATTCATAAAGAATCCAAACTTGGGTCACAGATGAGTTGTTCATTTTATATTTCACTATGTTACATTAAAGCTATTTTGAAGGCAATTCTGCAAAAGTCAGAAGAACCGAATTGTTTTTCATTTCATCCGATGATTTATTTTGGTGAAGGAGCATACTTTCCAATTTCGAGCCTTCTTTAAAGAAAAGATCACACTTAGCTTGCACTGGTTGAGTTGTTTTGATTTTTTGATATGGTGATGATGATGGTGATTATACTAATAACATTCAGTGTAGGTAATATGCATAGTCTCTACAATGAAGTGCAGTTATGCCAAAGATGCAATACACCGTGACATTAGTTTTGCCGTTATATACTTACAAGCTGATGTCTGATGCAAGCCTCAAGTTGTGGGGCTCCATCATGGGATGGCATTCATTTGTTCTCTCCCCCTGCAAATGCCCATGGAAATTTTTTGACCTCACTAAGGAAATATAAACACAATGGTGTTTATAAAATGAAGGCTGCAAACTGGAAGGGGATTGATGGTTTGAATGAAAAGTATATTGCTAGCAAATAAATCTGGACAATTTCAGAAAAATAGTGTGAAGATTCAGGCATTTTAATAATGAAACATTCATTCATTTTATATATTCATTTCTCATTGCTCTATTTGCAACAATATTACAGAAAGTACAGTGACCTGATTAGATTCCCAGCTTTTTCTAAACATGTGAAAGAAAGCATATAAAGAGCACTAAGCATAGGAATAAGGCTTTGAAATATTGCTTTATATCTTCCAAAGTTGTGATCACTGACAAAAAAAATAATCTATTCTAGAATTGTTAATCATAAAACAACAAACCCTTGCCCCCATCCCTGTTCTTACTTAAATCCTCTTTTTATGAAAAACTTGAAGAGAAATATATCAGTTTCTGCAGTTATTTCCATGTCCTAATATTTAAATCACTAATAAAGTTTCAGAGTCTAAGTGTATTGAACATTTCCATGCCATTATTAAATAATAGCATTAAGTTTATTTGCCTGAAGGCTTTTGGAAGGGGCAGCTGTCTAGGGGAATGTTAAAAGAACTGCTTGAGAACCATACATACACATAGACTGGAGAAAAAATGTTGGGTACAAATGTGTTTGAATTATTTGGGAAATAAATGTAAAATATTTACATGCATAGATCATGTTAAGTACAGAAAATAATTTAAATGTACATTGCTGTCAGTTTCACAAGGCAATTTGTTAATTTGCATTATTTTAAGACCTTAATACTGTAGTATTGTATATGCATGTGTACCCATTACCCTATTCCCTCTCAGGATAAGCAGTTTTTTGCAAAGCACAGGGAAAAAATAAATTGTAAAGAAAAGAAATTGGAAGGAGATGATAGTTGGAAAAAAAAGGAAATCGGACAGCAGTTTATACAAACATTTGTGGTGACTCTGTACAGTTCTGTCCTTCCAAACCATTCTTGTTTTTATGACATCCATACTTCAATTCGTGTGTTACTTTTTTCTTGAATTTTTTTTAGTTCTTTTTGAGATTCTTATCAATTCCATCCAACCATTACTTTCTTGTTTCCTTCCTTTTTTGTTTTGCGATTTGATCCTCATTCTTTCTTCCAGCTTCAGTTCCATATAACAAAGTGGACAGAAGTACAGGCTTATATGCAGAAATGGTAACTTCTTTTATAAACATTCATTCCTTGCAGTATTTTTTCTACCAGCATTTGCATATCCTAATATTTCTCTTTTATCCATTTCTCCATCTTTAAGAAGTATTCTATGATATGTTAATTTTCATACCCATTCTTCTTTTTTCACCATATTCAGGTTTTCCACTGACAACATAGCAGCATTTACCAAAAAAATAAAGATTCATTTATTTCACTAGTCAACACATCTTTAACATCACTACAATCTTTATAAATTTAATGAAAAATACATTAAAAAAGCTCAAAAGGCACATACTCTTACATTACAAATACTTTGCAGTATGTATATAAATAAAGTCATTGAATTCAGCATGTCTTTTATTTAAGTGTGCATAGGATTGTTGAATGTCACACTGTGTTCCTCACATAATAATTTTGTGGTGCCCATTTTAATTTCTTAGATTTCTCTTGGTGCATATTCTATATTAGAAGACTGGTGTTTTTCACATTTCTTCATGTTAAATATATTTCTCTTCTAGTTTAATTCCTTTATTTCAGTCATAAAAGAGATGTTAAATAAATTGGAAGCTGAACACAAGACCAAACTTGAACAAATCCATGTTATGCAGGAACAACAAAAGTAAGTGTGTAAAATATCATTCTGTCACAATGAATTCATTAATATTATCTCTTTGCTTTGTTAGATAATTTTCTGTTTCTCTTTGAGTTTTTCTATTTAAAAATTGGATAAACGTTATTAATAGTATATACTAATAGGTTAGCTGGCTATTAATATTCACAGCCCTATAAAGTTAGCTAACTGTCATTCATCTTCACAGTTGAATAGTTTGGAATAGATTTTCCATATAAACATTATGAACTTTATTTTCCATAATCTTGGATAGAAATTTACACCAAACCACACTCAATAATGGCTGAACTAGTACATGTTAAACCACAATATTCATTTGATTTGAGTTCATGAGTTGGTGTGCAAACCTAGTCACACAAATGTATGGATTAGTATTATGTATGAGTTATGACTTCAGTTCATTGTTAAAAAATGTGTTCGTATAATGTGTGAATTAAACCAATGATGTGTTTAAATTAAAACTGAGATATCTTGGGCATGATGTCTGTCATAGAATTTGAGACACTATTGATATGTGTTTTCAATTTATATGCAATACTGTTATATAGTTAAATAAAAACAGGAGAAATTTGAAGAATCTATGCTCTTATATGTATTTCATGTAATTTAAATGGGGTAACATTTTATAATTAATGCAAGTAACTCAATAGCAATAGTGAAAATGTTATTTTTATAATTTTTAAGAAATTGATTTAAGTATAGACATGTGGTATTGGGAGCAAAGGAGGCACCTGAAGTGCCCCAAAATTGTACTGCATGCAGAGGAAAGATAAAAATAACACACATACACATGCATAGTTATCTTACTGATGGTAGTGAGAGATAGAGGAGAAATCTTATTTGTTCCAGCATGCATGCAAAATAGAAAAAAAAAACTTATATATTCAACTTTGGTGAATTTTTCAATTGCTGTGGCAGACAAGAGCCGAGGAGGGCTGAATATTGATTTTTTTTTTCCAGCCAACCTCTGTGTGTGTATCTAAGAAGTACAGTAAAACCCTGTGTTATCTTTGTGTTAATTCTATTTTATTACTTTGATTTAACCTGTGAATTTATGCTGCTTGTGAACCTGTGATAAAGAGGCTGATGTGACCTCTACATAATAGTATAATTACTAATTGTTATGTTAAAAAAGAAACTCAAAGCAAATTATTTTTCATTTGTAATGATAACATTTGGAATGTATTTCTGTTACATTCTATTAGAATATATTTCTGGGTTGTTTCTGAGATTGGAACAATAACTTATTATAATTATCTTTTTACAGATCTTTGGATTTAACTAATCAAATGAAACCACTTGAAGAATCAAAAATCAGCAATATAGGCAATCAAGTAAGGGTTATGTATGTATGTATGTATGTATGTATGTATGTAACTCAAGGTGGCAAACATACATAGTTTTCCTTCTTCCTCCTGTTTTCCCTACAATAACAACCCTATGAGATCGCTTGACTGAGAGTGAGTAATTGACACAGAGGCATCCAGCTGGTACTGTATTTATTAGATGAATATAAAGTGGTTTCAAGTAGCTGTTTAAAAAATATTTTTAATCTTGTTTTAATTCAAACAGGTGGACAAAACGTTTAGCAATCTAGGAATGTTAACTTGCAGACCTGATTGTAAAGAGAATGGAATGATGACAAATCAAAGAAAGGTACTCTTTAATAATGAGGTGCATGCATGTGTACGTATGCATATTGAGTCTGTAATCAATGGTAGATTTCAATATGATGGATTGGTCAGATAGAATTCTTCATTTTTGGTGTTGTCTTTGTAGTTTTAATGCAAACTAATGAGATATGAGATAAATTATATATATTTAATGAGATATAAGACAAGGCCAGGAAGATCAAGCTGTCCAAAAAGAATATGCATAGAAGAGATAAAGTATATCTGATGCTATCTCTTTTTTCATTTGGTGAAAACAATTGCAATGAAACCTTATCTTAATGTGCCTCCATTTAGATGATTTCAGGTATAGCTGACAAAACTATCTGGAGATTTTCCTAAAATTATAGACAAATCCATTGCATCTGATGCAATCTGGATGAGGCAGTTAAATTTATTCTAATATTTAAACTTAAATATATGAATCATTACATAAGTGACATAGATTGCTGGAAATAATATAATTTTTAATTTAACAGATATTTGGAAGCAATGGACTTGCCTTATTCCCCCTTTTTTTAAATATGGTAACTAAATGGCAGGCTCTTGGTTTTTTTAAAAGATCTGTAAAATCTCCATTCCCACCCCACTGCAAGGGAAGGATACTGTAAAATCTCCATTCCCTCTCTACCCCACTAACCTGCTTTCCAGTTCCATTCTCCTGTGCAGGGCAACAAAAGAAGACCCAGCCAATCAGCTGGGACTCAGGAGGCAGATAATAGATGTGGCAGGGCCAGTCAGAGGTGGTATTTGCTAGTTCTCCAAACTACTCAAAATTTCAACTACCGGTTCCCCAGAACTGGTCAGAACCTGCTGAATACCACCTCTGATTCACAATACTGGTTTTTACCAAGCAATAGCAGTACCATTTAGATTTGTATCTCTCTCTATAGTGCTTTATAGCACTCTGAGCAGTTTATAATGTTATCATATTACCCCCAATCATCTGGATCATTATTTTATCAACCTCAGAAGGATGGAAGGCTGAGTCAGCCTTGACCCATCAAGATTGAATTCCAGATTGTGAGAGAGTTAGCCTGAAATACTGCATTCTAACTACTGAACCACCAGGACTCTGTACTTGTCTTAGCTCCAGGGTATTTTAGGGAGGACCAATCTGTGTTTGCAGTCAGGGAGAGAAAACTTAGGTGTTGATGTCTAAGGAATTCAAGAGGATATGGTCCTGCACACACTTCTTCCTTGCAGCAACTCCCATTTTTTTGGAATAACTTGTCTTGTGAGGTGTGGCTGGCGTTTCCTTTTTAGAATTATGCAAAGCTTTTAAGACAGTGCTATTTCATTAAATGTTTGGAGTTTAATTTTGAATGTTGTTATGTCACCTGCTTTATTTTTTATTTGATGGTGTTTTAACATAATGCCAAAAAACCTGGAGTTTTTAGAGACATAGGAAGACAGAACTGATCCTTCAAATACAGATTTCATTGTATATGGCAACTGTAATTATTGCGTATAAATCAATTTAAAAAACAAAATGGTTTCTGGTTATTGGGTCATTGTAATGGGAAGAAAAAACAAGAGGACTACCAAGACAATCAGATAAAAACTAGATAAAAACCATTTGGTTTGGGCAGGATTTGATCCAAACAAGTGTCTCAAACAAGGTTCTCCTAGTTCTAACAAAGATAGGGAGGAAGGAAGGAGATGAATTCAGATTTCCGAGATTTTGTTGGAATTCCAAGGTTTTGTTTGTTTGATATGAGGGGTCTAGATATTTTCTCAGGCCTTCTGACCCAAGCAATATACATATCTTCTATGGAAGGCAAGCTGGTTACAGTTGTTCTTTCTGCAATCCTAAATATCCGTTGGAGTTTGTACTTGTCCTGTTTAGTTGCTGTACCAAAATAGATAGTTATAGAAGCACAAGTGGCAGACTCAATAATTCCTTAGTAAAACTATATTAACAGCTCCTGGGACAGTTTGAACTTCCTGAGTTGATGCAGGAAGAACATTCTTTGTTGTCCTTTTTTAATTATGGTTTTAATGTTGCATGTCCATTTCAAATCCTGGGAGATTATAGAAGTCCAAAACCTGAAGGATTCTACTGCTGATAACTATGCTATCAAAATATACTAAGAGGTGGTAGCAATGGTGGGATTCAATTTTTTTTACTACCGGTTCTGTAGGCGTGACTTGGTGGGTGTGGCAGGGAAAGGATACTGTAAAATCTCCAGTCAAAGGTGGTATTTGCTGGTTCTTCAAACTACTCAAAATTTCCTCTACTGGTTCTCCGGAACTGGTCAGAACCTGCTGAATACCATCTCTGGGTGGTAGAGTAGAATGGCTTCTCCTAAAATCCACTCTCATCTCTATAGTTTTAAGCATGTTCAGTTCCAGGTTCTTCCACCTGCACCACAGGACCAATTATTCAACCTCCTGTCTATATGCAGACTCATCACAATCTCAAATGAGATGATTGACTTTTTTTTTGATCTTGTTATAATTCTTCTACTTCTCTTAGTCCCACTAAAGAGCAAGACACAGCACCAATCTCCCAATTTTTTTAAAATCAGACAAGTAATGTCCATTTCCAGTAGAGGACAAATCTTTTTCAGTTTCAGTGTTCTTGGCTAAGATCAGCTAACTTGATGATGGGATTCCTATAGAGAAGGGGCAGACAATGTCCTTTTATCTTTGTGGAAAGGCTCACATTTCAGCTGCCATATGGAATTTAGACAGAAACCCTTATATAGCTGGTATCCTAGTGCAACTGAATTTTCAAAACTTGAAAACAATGTTTTTTTATATTACAAGGCATTGTTTACAATTTTAATAAATTACAATATTTATGTTAGCCAGATCTGTAACCAGGGGTTGTTATATTTATCATGTTCCCTTGTATCCATATTTTCATAGACTTTATATAAAATGGAAGTTATTCCCAATAATTACTATAATAATTCAGGTTATAAAAATAAATGTTGTTATTTTATTTTTAAAAAGACAGACGAGGAAAAAAGGCTGTGTGTTTTCTGTATATAGAAGAATTGAGGTTTGGCTGAGATGCAAACATCAAGTAGATCAGATTGGTGTCCAAAAAATGACCCAGGTGTTCTCATTTGGACAAACGTTTCTAACTCTTCTTTGTTAGTCTTGCTGATTTTGTAAAGCTAGTTAGCAACAATTGGTTCAGACTGTCCATTAACAAATGTGTTCTTTTGAAGGGGTCACTTACACTTGAAGAAAAGCAGAAGTTAGCAAAGGAACAAGAACAAGCACAAAAACTGAAAAACCAACAGCCACTTAAACCCCAGCCTCATGCAATTATTGCACCAGTGAAACAGGTATGGGTGCATTAACTGATTGATTAATTTCATAAATATATTTGAGTACAACTTTGAAGCAGTAAAATCTTAGTAGCAATTTTAAAAAGCCAGTTCAGCAGCTATGTTTATACATCTCAGAAAATGATTTAAGCAATCTCCCCTAAAAGTAGAGATAGATTGTAAAGTCTTTGTTAGTTGTCTACCTAATCTTAATGTAAACATTTGGTAACGCGATATTTTCTCAACAAAAGTTATAAATACTAGCCTTCTTTACAGACAATGGATGAGGAGCCCGTAGTTTCCCAACAATAATTAATTTGTTCTAGCTATCAGTAGCAGCCACATTACAATGTACACAGTCATTTAGACTATGTTCAAGAAGTAAGCAAAGTATTGTATAAGTATAGCACATTTAAAACACTAGAAATATGCTGGAGCAGAGGAGTGGGTGTTTTATTCAATTGGAATGTGATATCATCTAAACATCTGCTTAAAAAAACAATTACCATGCTGATGTTGTATGATGATGCTTTGCATGTTGATGATGCTTTGCCTTCCACATATAATATGCAGGTAGACCTTGACATATGACTAGTCACTTAATGAGTAGTCAAATTTGTCACAAACCCTGAAAAAGCTACCTATAACTGGATTCAAAGTTCTGATGTTCTACCCTCCCCCCTGGTCATGTGACCACATTTTGCATGCTTGGTAATCAGCCAGCATTTACATTCATTTGCAGCTTCCAATTATTGACTGCAATTTATGATGATTTGACAGAAACCAGTCTTTACTTCCTAGTTTTGGAACAAAATGCTCTATAATAAACAACGTGTTTGCTTTGTTACCTCCATATTATTGTAAAGACCACTGCAAGTGTAGAATTTAGTGCGGAATGTGGTGTCCTGCTTTATGACCATCACAACTTACCATTGAAATTGAAGGCTCAATTACAATCATAAGCCAAGAACTATGTCTGTAGTTTTTAAAATAAAATTATTGCACTGATGTTTATTGTTTAACTGATAACAATTGATGCTGCTGTAAAATAATTTTAATTGTCTTGTGTTATATTTTTAGACAAAGGACTTGACTGATACTCTGAGAGAGAACATAGCTTCATTGACCACTCAACCCATCAACAAACCTAAAGTTCCTTCTTCAGCTAGCTTTTCTTCAGTTGGTATTGGAATGGGATTTTCATCATCTGTTGAAAACACGAAGAGAAATGGACTAAATGCTAATATGGGGTTTCAGCCCTCTGGATTTGGCATGGGGATTGGTACCACAAGCCAGAATTTCTTTGGTAGTACTGGGGTCACTGGAATGGTTAACATGAATATGTTGCCAACAGCAAACATGCCATCCTATAGCTCTTTGAACACTACGTCAGCTGTGCAGCAAAGCAGACCACCTGATATGTCTTCTTTAGATAGCCTATTTGGGCCTCAAAAACCCAAAGTTAGTATGAATCAGTTGTCACAACAGAAAACAAACCAATGGCTTAATCAATTTACACCTCCTCAGGGTACCAACAGTTGTCCTTTGGGAACACAGATGAATGTAATGGGACAAACTGGCTTTGGCTTACAGGGAAATCCTTTCTTTAATCCTCAGAACTTTACACAACCAACAAATAGCATGGTAAACAGCAGCTCAGCTAGCAAGGACATAAATGACCTCTTTGGATAATAGTTGTAATTGTGAGCAAGATGATTAACATTGTTTTATGCCTGTTAAAAAGCTGATTTGGGTAAATTTGATATAATGAAATGAACATGAATATATTTCCACATTAATATATTTCATTTGTCTATCTGTTTTATTTTTCTTAAGTAATTATAAGCCTCTGCCCCTAATTTCATTGTTTTTAAATCAGGTTGTATCAATCTGAGCACCCAGAATTATGATTAATAAATAAAGACTGCATGCCTACCAGTTTTAGGCATTTATATGCTGGTTGTTCTTGCTATCTTCTACTGATAAATATGGTCAGATAATTTACTCCCAGTTGCAAATGCACAAGACCTGTAAATGTGTGGACTAAGTGAGATGGACTAGATAGTGATGTGGGATTTCAGCCTTCTGGAATTGGCATGGAAATGGCCAGGATTTCTTTAGTATTGTTAGTTTCACTGGAATTTCCATCGTGTAGCCAACAACAAATGTGTCATCCAATAACCCTATAAATACTACATCACCTGTTATGCAGCAGACCAATTGTTACATTTCCTTTCGATATCCTAATTACTGTATATTTGTACAAATACAAGCAAATGATTTATCATCAATCCAGGATCCAGCATATGCATCTGAAGTATGTGCTACATCGAGGCTTTTGAAAATCAGACATTTTGCTCTGTCTGCATTTGATATGACATCTAATTAGAAATAAAAATGACTTGTGGTTGAATGTATTAATATTGTATTTCTGGGAAAATATGAGATCTCTGATTGGTGTACAAAATCACAATTATTTACCCTACAGCATTCTTCCACAATAGGGAGTGTTTTGAAAATATTTGTAGAATAGTGGTCTTTTACATTGAAAAATATTGCAAACTATGAATGCTCTGATTTATCTCTTAATACCTAATGTCTACCCAACCAAAGCATTTACATTTTTGGCATAAATTTTAAAAATGTTATATAAAAAACTTAATTTTATCACTCTTGTTATATTTAACATCCAACCATTAAAATAATTAGTTGCATATTGATGAACAGAAGTCAATTGAGTAGCAAAGCTGGTAATTTTTCTGGATACTTAAAATGCAAGCAGTACGTCTTCAGATAAATATTTGTTAAGGAATCAGATTTGATTGCCATTGGCCTTGATGTTTCTTCAGGTTTCTTCAGCAGAGTTTTAAATAAGACAATGTTATTTATTGAAATGTATTTTTTCCTCATTGAGGCCCTGTCGGAATATACAGAAGAATAAACTTTTACCCTCAACTTGGAGAAAACAATCAACTTTCATCTGAATACAGTTCTCAGTGTAAAAGCTTTCTTTCAGTAAAAACCAATAGAAAATTCTGCTTTATAGCGGGAAAAGGAATCCCCCCCCCCCATTATTTCTTTCCCAGAACATTGGTNCCCCCCCCCCCCATTATTTCTTTCCCAGAACATTGGTGAGTTTCATACACAATTCTTTGGAATGTAGCAAATTATATTGAGAAGATGTGTAACCTTTTTGTTGGAAAGAAAGCTAACACTTGATTTTCAGTACCTTTCATTGATGAAACTGTTTCCATTTGCTGCTTAAGAAATCAAAGGTGCTTATGCTGTGAATGTGAACTGAATTTTCTTAAATTATATTTTCATTATAAACAGTAATGGTGTTAAATATATCTTAAGGACTTACTTTATTTTTCTGTCTAAGTACTTTTATTTTGTATCTTTGGACCAGTGATAATACTATTTATCACAAAAAATCACCTGTGCTATTTATATACAGTCAATATTTTGTTGAGGTATGTTTAATTAGCCACTTGTGTAAAATTATGAATGCTCAATCTACAGTTCTTTGTATAGTTCCAGGTTTCTTTAAATTTCTTATTTATGGCCTAGAAGGATTTCCCAAATGTTAAAACAGTTTTTTAAAAAGATAAATATATTGAAGATAAAAGTTTCCTATAATATATAAAAACAAACTTTTACAAAAAAATATAAAATACCAGTATATCTTTACAATGCTGCTGTCTGTTAAAAATATAGCTTTTATAATGTAATCTGAATTTCTTAAAATAGCTATAGAAAATGTTTGCTTTGGCTTCACCCCACTAATAAAAACTTGCATTCCACTGGAACTTGTAGAGCTTTGATAGTAACTAATGATAAGAATTTTTACTGCTCTTTTGTACAGTGGAAATTTCATTTAATGTAAGACTATACATGGAAGAGGGAGCCTTCAGGCCTCAGTGATATAAAAGTTCTTGAAGCATTTTTATACATGGCCAATATCATAGTAACTGCATAACCAAATATATTATACCTAGCTTTCATAAGACACACACATACAAAAAGAAATGACATATGAATAGTTTGCTATCTACTGTACTATAACTGTTTAATAAAGATTACTTGTTTTCAAAATAGTAAACAACCTTAATTTCAAAGAAAACCACTGATTTACTGAAAAAAGAATATTTGTTCAGTCTTTCTATGAGTGTACATTTAAAACTAATTTAGATACAATAACCTTTGATTTATTATTGGGCTTTTTAAAACATATTTTGGCCTGTGAGTAGATACAACTGCCTTTATAGCAGATTACTTTTTTCTTTTACAGTGAATCAAACAAATGAATTGTTACCATCTTCAGAAGATGCTTGGATTGTATCAGAGATATTATGTTGTCGACCTTTAATGAATATTAACAAGCATGGAATTTAAAAAGATATTTAAAATTGAGAAGCATTTTTTTCCTTCAGGAAATACTTCATCAATTCTCCTTTTTAAAAAATAATTTCATTAATCAGAATAAAATCAAGTTTTGTTTTTAAAAATGGTTTCAGAAGTTTGGAAGGAAAATATTTTTAGATAACACCAATTTTGATCTCATTAAGTCGGATCAAGTTCTATCTACTAAGCTAAATAAAATAGGCCACTGAGCCGCAGCCATAAGAAGTCATCTTTGCAAAAGAAGAGAACCAGTCTAATGGATGCTGATCTCGCTCAGAAAAGTTAGAGTAGTAAAATTAAGGTAACATAAAATATTTAAGTAAACATTTCAATTCTCATGTTTTTTCTGAACTTAAAATTATAAAATTCATTTTTTTTCCTTCTGTAGCTATTCTGTGTTTTACATTTAAGACAAGGTGTATCGATGGATTTGCTGATTGAAATTATTTGACAATTAATTGTTCAGCCTTTATTTAAGCATTAATTTCTATGTTTAAAATGATATAGCACTCAAATTCTTATGTGTAAAATGATATTACTCTAGTTCATTGTGGTTTGTATGAGATAAATATTTGGAACATGAAATTCTATTTTGATTTATTGAACCTTTGCTGTTCTTTGAAACAAATCTATTGATATCAAATTTTAAAACTGTTAACTCTTAAATATGTAAAATGTACAGTGATATAAGAAATTCCTACCATTTTGTACTGTGAATGAATAACTGTAGTTTTCAAATAGTCAATGATACTGCTTTATTGGAATAAAGGTTTTGTGTTTTTTCCATATATTTGGTTTTTCAAATGAGAATGGATCATGTTTAGATGGAAAATAATAAGGTTTTATACAATTGGCTATGAAGAAGTTCTAATTGAAAAGAGCATTTAAACTTTATTAGTAAATTAAATGAATAAATAGAAAATAAATCTTATTTAGTAGCCACCTGTTTGTGATGCCAGTTAATTTTAAAATGCCTCCATAAAGTAAAGAAAATAAAATTATATCAGAATGAGTACCTTGAATGTTTCTCAACCTTAGCAATTTGAATATGTTCAACTCTATATATGTTCAAGCTTCCAAGGTAGAGAAATACTGATCTAGAGAAATATATAAAAAATATGAATGTATTGGTAGAAAATAAACTTTTGCCCAACTCCACTTACAGGAATGTTGGGGAAATACGGGAGGATTATGTATGCCACCTTGAGTCATGCAAAATAAGGGCAGGATATAAATCAAATAACAAATTCCTAAGGATTTTGTTGTATTAGGCCAGTGATCCTTTCATAATTTCTACAGTTTTAACTGTTGTAGGGAAAATAGAAGGAAGAGGTATTAGATATGTTCACTGCATTGTGTTTCTTATAAAGTAATAAAGTTGGAATAAAATGTAATAAATTATAGCAACTTGACTAAATGTATCCTTTCCCCACGGAATCCTAATTTGACGAGATAAATAAAAACTAACATTCCTTGTCCCATATTTCATACAGAAAAATTTCATTTCATTGATGTATGACTACATTCAAGTCATACATCAAATGAGCCTCCTGTATGGTCTTTGGATCAAAGAATGGTGGGTGCCATTTACTTCTGTTAGTTTCAATTTATTTCATGGCAAATTGGAATTATTTGGGATGAAAAATTGAGAGGTACCAATAGAGGTAATCTTTGACTGATGACCACAATTGAGCTCAAAATTACTGTTGCTAAACTAAACAATTGTTAAGTTAGATTCACTCCGTTTTTCAGCTTTTCTTGCCACAGTTGTTAAGTGAATTATTGCAGTTGTTGGTAACACAATTATTAAGAGACTCTGGCTTTGACTTTGCTTGTCAGAAGTCGCAAAATATGATCACATGATCCCAGGACACTGCAAAGGTAATAAAGGTAATAAGAGTCAGTTGCCAAGTGTTCAAATTTTGATCATGATTATAGGGATGCTGCAACAGTCATAAGTTGAAAAATGGTCATAAGTCACTGATTTAAGTGCCATTGTAACTTTAAACAGTCACTAAACCAGGAATTGTAAATTGAGGACTGCCTGTACTTTTGGTTGCATCTGTATATAACTAATAAGATTCACTTATCTTCATTGCATATAACTAATGAGATTTACTGTACTTTTTTCAGGATCATCCTAGATTCATTCTTTAATCACTTCATGCTTAGAGTTTTATGATTGTTAGCCCACTTTAAAAAATCTGACAGAAAATTAATTCTGTTATGTTGTCAGTGTCAGTTTATAGAAAAACTAATTTCAATATTCTAAATTTGAAATAAGAGTTCATTTTAACTTAACTTTCAAACTACCTAAATATATGCCTCATCAAGTTATTCAAACATTACAAAAAGATGATGCCCAACTAAATAACAATTGCATATTTGAAGTGGATGTGAACAATACCAGCCCAACCGGTTAGATTTCTCATGGTGAAACTGCTGCAAATCCTGTCCTTGGGCGGGTTGAAAATCTGAGGCAAGGTGCAATGATCCTGTTTTTCTATGGAACGGCCTCCCTGTGTAGATCATGGTGGTCTTTGGAAGCTCTTGAAGACCTTGATGTGAATGTTGCCACTTCTACTTTTATTTCTTCTTTGTATGCTTTTTATTTTTCTACCCTTTTTGTTGTTGCTTTATTCTTATTCTTCTTGGGAATTTTAATCTGTTTTAGTATTGTGTAAACAGCCTGCAATCTCTTTTATTGAGATGGCATAGAAATATTCTTAATAATAAATCTTGCCCTTCAGTAGCTCTCTGAGTAATCCCCTCTTATTTTCTTCCTACCACCATTTGTTATAAACTGAGCAGTTAAAAAAAATGAGAAACAAAACCAATGTGTGCTCTAGGACATTATGCCTATGCTTTGCAAGCTGCATTGGCTGCCAATTGTTTTCAGATCCATTTCACAATGCTGGTTTTGAACTTTAAAGTCCTTGATGACATGGGACCAGGTTTGATAATTGCCTCTTTCTGAATATTTCTGCACATCTCAAAAGAGGCATACTCTGGGTCCCATCCTCTAATGAACTATGTTTGGCAAGACCCAGGAGACGTATTTTCTGTTATGGACCTTCCCCCTGTCGAGCATCATTCCTCCCCCATTTAAATTGTGCACAAATACTTTAAAAACAGTGTATTGTCTGGGTTCATTTCGCTTAACAGAGAAATGACAAATGTTCTGAAAATAATAGTAAAAATTGTAACAACAATAATAATAGCAATAGCAATAACAAAATAATAATAATAATGTTATTTATAATCATAGTCATACTAGCTCATCACTTATGCATTGTAATAATGTTTCTTCTAATTTTTGCCTCTTATATCTAACCACTTGTAAAACATATCTGTCATGTCCCTGGTGGAGACTAACTCTGAGGGAGAGGAGGAACAGCTGACGAGTGGAAGTGTGGCTCCAGAGGTTGTGGAGGAGGCTGGGGAAGGGCAGAGGCCGACTGGGCAGTCAGAGGAGGACCCAGACCCATCCCCTCTCCATCCTAAAACACGCAGGGAGGAGAGGATAAGGGAGAGATGTGGTCTCCTCCGGAGGAGAGGGCCTTGATCCTCTTCATGGACGGACATGCATACGGGCAAGTGCTGGAAATAAAACAAGGAAATATCTCTAGTTTATGGTTCCTCTCTGAGTTTGGCGTCCTTCCCATATGTGTTCTGTTATCTGTGGACATCCTCCAGCCCTTATCTTGCCTGGTTTGTTTTGTTTTTTACTCTTTATAATTTAAACAGCATTTCCTCCTGGTAACTGCTCATGTGGGAGTTTTTTGTCTCCAATCAGGGATATTTGGAGCTTGGAAGCAAAGTGAAGGAATAAAAGGGGCTTCACCTGTTTTTTGTGACTGTTTATTTTGTATCCCACCCGGGGTCATCACAATATCCCATGTTGAGTAATATTCTGTATCTGCTTTATCTTTTATTTGTAATGTCAATCTATCCATCTCTGTACAATTTTCCAAATTATATTTTCAACTGGAGGGGTGTCCTCATTTTTCCAATATTGTGCAAATACAGTTCTCACTGCTGTCAATACATGAAGTATTAAATATGTAGTATATGAAGTATTAAATATGCAGTTTTCTGGTAGTATACCTAACAAGAAAATGTCTGACTTTTGATCCCCCCTCCTTAATATCTTTGGGAAGTCCCTTAAAACTTTTGTTCTGTCACCAAGCTTGAGGAGTTTGACAGAAAAGGGGATTTAATGAGCTGGATACATTGTGTGTAATATCTATGCTCTATTTGTTTGTATTTTAATAATTAAAATAATGTTTATGTTTTCATTTTACAGTATTTTTGTAATTCTTGCTCATATGATTTGATTATATACTGCTCAGAGTCACATTTTTACGTGATGGGTGGCGCATAAATATGATAAATAAAGTCAATTAAATTCTGCATAACCGATCTCAGCAACTAGAACAACCCATTTAGTAAATAGTAACCTGCTAAAAATGTATTCTTCTGCCAGCAAGCAAAAGAGGAGTAATTACCCCAGTCTGTATTTTCTCTATAGAGTATATATTCATATACAACATATATTAATATGTGTAATAATGCATAATGTAGTAATATTACAACATAATGTAATATACTCAAACAGGCACAGAATCAGTGATGCAGTTAAATTAACAGATTAGGAGCAGTGAGACTCATTCTACTTCACTCTCTGCCTACTGCATGATTTTGAGATAGAGATAGATCAGAGAGCAAGCGAGAGGGAAAGGGAGCAAGAGAAGGAAAGGAAGAGAGAAATGGATGGATAGATAATTGGATGGACGGATGGATCCCTTTAGGCTTCTGTACATAAAAGGTGGCTATAAACTGAATAAACACATGCTGTATATATTCCATATATTATATTACAGGTCTACATTTATTAAATACATACCGCAGCCCAATCTCACTGCTGTAATTTTAGGTTATATATAAAATTAACCAAGAAAACCACACACACAGAAACCGACACACAAAAAACTTTTATCCATAAAGCAACAGAATTTTTTAAAAACTATTACATCATTAAAAGTTATAATCAATATATTTTTCTTGACAGATGCAATGAAATAATTATATTTATTATGAAATAATTGTTTATGCAAGACAAACAAATATCAGAATATACCTTGCATTTGGATAGCCATAGTGTAGCAGTCTTCAGAGACTGCAAATTTTTAAAAATCCAGAAGGTGGCATTATTGATTCAAGGGCTGAGTGACACTAATACAAAATGATGCAGGTTTTAGAGACTATTGGAATAACTGTCTAGGACACCACTGAGGCTGCATAGGTTCTCTCTGAAAATTGCAGTGTCAAAGAAAGTAAATTTAGCAGCAGCATTTATATCGCAGACGTTTGAAATCTGAAATTGTTTTTGTTGTCTTGTGATGTGCCAAAGTGAAAGCACTTGCACCACAAGAAAGCAGACCTTACTCGGTTAATACTGCTTTTTCCAAGTATAAAGTAACATTAATTGAACTTTGGCTTTTTAAAGATTCTAGGTTCATTTCAGAAATACGTTTTCAGAAATAGCTTTTGCTTAAAGAAAAATAAGCAATGTAAAAAAATCCACAGAAATACTGGTTTTAAAAGGAGAATTTACTTATAGAATATGAATTTGTGTTGAATAACTAACAAAAGAGCTATGTACGTATTATATAGAAACTGATAACAAAGAAGCCCTCCTCAAGACAAAAAAATTCATTTTATTATGGTTGATCACATAGTCAGATGTTTAGATTGTATTTGGCACTTTTATCTACCTATCAAATCTTTCACATGGAACTATGATAGATGTTGTTTGATGGTATTGTTGCAATTTCAAGTAAAGCTACTTTTTGCTATTGACTGGTGGTGATTTTCTCAATGCCAATGGTGTTCAAGTGGTGCTTCAGAAGTTTTGGAATTGCAACCAAGGCAACTATTAGCATTGCTACTATCGGTATCTTTGTTTTTTATTGCCATAGGTGTTCTGTATGCAAATAACTGGTTTCAAATAATACATTCTGATTGGGTACTTAGAACGAAAAGGGAAAAAAGGAACCAATCCTGCAGCCGCGGGAAGGCGGCAAAATCAAACAAATGTCATTGGGTACAAGCCGGCCGGGAAAAATGTATAAAAGACCGGTGCGGCTTGAGCCAATGTTCCTTTTTCTACACTCTGGCTAAGAAATAAAGACTTTGCTGTTGGAACCGGTCTACCTCGTGTTTTTCCGGACAAAACACTGGCGACGAGGATGGAATCGTCCTGAACGCGAGACGAGAACGCGTGAGAGAAAATTCCAGACGACAACAGAATGGCTGGGAACAACGCACCGCCCGCACCTTTTAATCCCAACGAGGAAGACTAGGATTCGTATGCAGACGCTTCCAGATGTACCTGGAGAGCAATGAGATGGAGGACATCTCAGAACAACGCAAAAGAGCCGTTTTTCTAACGCACTGCGGACCGACCATTTTCAAAATGGCAAAAAGCCCTGGCGAAGCCCCGAGACTTAAACAGTTAACCTGGTCCGAACTCCAGAAACTACTGAAAATGCACTACGCACAACGGTGTCAAACCTCATAAGACGGCATGAATTCTACCGGAGAGACCAGAAAGAAGGTGAGACGGTAGCTGATTTCGTAGCCGCTCTCCGACAGATAGGGGAGAGTGCGAATTCTTAAACCTCGATGAGGCTATGAGAGACCGAGTGATATTGGGACTAAGTGACTCAACAGCGCAAAGTAAGCTACTGAACAAGCCTAAAATAACCTTAGTTGAGGCCATCGCGGAAGCCACAGCCGCTGAAGCCGCGAAAAAATGGCCGTTACCATGAGACAGATGAACAGAAGCAGGGATGAACAAAACCCGGCCGCAAGAAGGAAACAATCTCCCGTTACCACCCACACGAAGACTATGGCGAGACGCCGCAGTCAGACGACGGAGACGACGAGGTCCACCGCACGTATGCCGGCAAGAAAGAGCACGAAAAGAAATTTTGGCGGGAATGCGCTGGCTGCGGAGGAAGTCACCCGAGAGCAGAATGCAGGTTTCTCGATGCCATCTGCAGAAGTTGCAAGAAACG
>BHFT01065870.1:0-30748 GCA_004320025.1 Laticauda laticaudata | reverse complement strand
GTGTGACATGGGCTTAAAATGGTAAAGGAGGCAGGATCACGACCATTGGCCCACTTACAACTGGTCCATCACCATGTACCTTCTTTGTGATTCTATTTTTCTGCCTTTCCTTGCTGTTTCCTACTACAAATAATCTTATCACATCTATCATGGTTCCTTTCATGATAGTTACTGACATAAAAAGATTTTGTACAATTCAAGATAGTTACATTTCTCTTTAGTTCCCTTTTCTTATTTTCTTCAGAACAAGACCCTATGAGGAGGGGTGGGCTTAGAAGGAATGACAGGCCTAAAGTCATCCAGGAGACTTCTGTACCTAATGAAGAAGTTTTTATGCTGGGCATGCCCTTCCTACTTCCATGAGACCAAACAGTGACATCCACAATTTGATCACATCACAAGATTTTCCATGTTGGGGGAGGGTGTGCATACAAGTTCATGACACTTTTAGAAAAATGTTGTTGATATGATGCCCCAAGGTGACTGACATATCTGACCCTTCCCACCATTCCATATCAGATACTACTGAGATCAATCCACAACCTTTTAAAACTATAGTTGAAGAAGTATTATTTTAATGCACCAAATAAGTAACAAATAGGTCTAAGATAAGATTTGATTTTGTCTGCTAATTTAAATTTAATTAAAATTAAATAAGTTAGTATTTATTTAAATTCTATTTAAATATAGTAATTTTTGATTAAATAGACCTATGCTTTAGGGGATATAGGATATGAGAACAAATTGTGAATATGAAAGTATTATGAAAATATTATTCAAGAAAATGGAAGAATTTCACTCCACTGCACCAGATTTAACTTGCTTTATTTTTCCAAAGTTGTTCCAGTTTGTAGATATTTTATGGTCAGACCAATCAATGCAAAATCTTTCATTGTATACTATACTAAAATGACAGAAAAGTAGAGAAGAATATCAATTTTCAGCCTTGTACCTTGCACAATCATTCTAGTGTTCCTATATTTTTACCAACTAAAAACATCAAAATGATAAACAGAATATTCTGGAACCTGTAAAATTGTCAGATACTCAGTAAGATGACAGAAAATTTCTGTTAAAAATCATAGGCAGAAATAATGTGAGGTCTCTGGGAAGGAGGCTGATTTCTCTTGAACAAGAATAGAAGCAATTATTCTTGCCAGTCACATAGCATGATAGTATCTAGATAGAATTTAGGGTGGGGGGGAGCATAGGTAAAATAATTACAGTAAAGAAATTTATCTGCAACATTTAAAGAATAGATGGAACTAAACTCTCTTAAAAAAGAAAATGTGAACATATTGAAGTCGAAAATATATATTCGAGACTATCTATTCGAGGCTATCTATTCAATGGTGGGATTCAAAAAAATTTACTACCAGTTCTTTGGGCATGGCTTGGTGGGCATGGCATGGCTTGGTGGGCATGGCAGGGAAAAGATACTGTAAAATCTCCATTCCCACCCCATTCCTAGGGGAAGGTTACTGCAAAATCCCTATTTCTTCCCCACTCCAAAATCCCATTCCCTCCCCACCAGTGGTGGGATTCAAATTTTATTACTACTGGTTCTGTGGACGTGGCTTGGTGGGTGTGGAAGGGGAAGGATACTGTAAAATCCCCACTCAGAGGTGGTATTTGCTGGTTCTCCGAATTCTCAAAATTTCTGCTACCAGTTCTCCAGAACTGGTCAGAATCTTCGGAACACCACCTCTGCTCCCCACCCCACTAACCTGCTTTCCAGCTCTATTCTCCTGTGCAGGGCAACAAAAGAAGACCCAGCCAATCAGCTGGGACTCATGAGGCAGAGAATAGATGGGGGTGGGGCCAGTCAAAGGTGGTATTTGTCGGTTCTCCGAACAACTCAAAAGTTCTGTTACCGGTTCTCCAGAACTGGTCAGAGCCTGCTGAATACCACCTCTGTGTCTATTAAGATCACTGTCCTGTGCATGTCTACTCAAAAATGACAGGCTGTATTAATTGTATAGAACTTGAAACAATATGGAGCCCTTACAAACAAAGTTATTTGGACACAAATTTTAATGCATGAATCCACTTTAGTAATTGGATGAATGGAATGTTATCAGAGGTGGGATTCAATTTTTTATACAACTGGTTCTGTGGGTGTGGCTTAATTTGTGGGCAAGGCTTGGTGGTCATGTGACTGGCTGGGCATGGCTTGCTGGCTGGGCATGGCTTGGTGATCACATGACCGGATGGGGTGGTTTGGTGGTCACATGACTGACTGGGTGTGGCTTGATGGTCATGTGACTGATAAATCAAATGGTCCTCGCTTAATGACCGGTTGCTTAGCAAGTGTTCTAATTTATGACTGACCTCCCCAGAGCTACTTGACCTGTTTTTGGAGTTTTAACAGCCATGCACACACACACACACACACCCTTCTAACCCTGCTGGAGCAGAGGGTTGGAACAGAATATGACCTCTGAGATCCTTTGCAGGCCAGCTGTGCTACTTCGAAGAATATTCTGAAGCCAGGGCTTGTGTCCTTCCTTCCTCTCCTTTTTTTTCCCTCCCTCCCTCCTTCCATGTATCTATCTATCCATCATATATCTCATTCACTTTCTCCTCCCTCTCTTTCTCTTTCTTTCTGTCCCTTCCTTCCATCCCCCTCCTCTTTCTTTGTCTATCCCTTTTCTTCCTTTCTCTTCCTTTCTCTCTCCCTTTTTCTTTCTTTCCTTTTCCCTTTTCTCTTTCTTTTCTTTCTTGTCTCTTCCTCCTCTCTTCCTCCTCCCTCTCTCTCTCTCTCTCTCTCTCTCTCTCTCTCTCTTTCTCTCTCAATGTTGCATATGTGTGATAGGGACTGCCTGGGCAGAGAGCGGAGAAGAAGACAGAGAGCAGTGGGGCCAACCAGAGGCTCGATTTACCAGTTCTCCGAACTATGGAGAATCATAACAACCATTTCTACC
Source organism: Laticauda laticaudata (assembly GCA_004320025.1). Lineage (NCBI taxonomy): Eukaryota > Metazoa > Chordata > Lepidosauria > Squamata > Elapidae > Laticauda > Laticauda laticaudata. Next base: position 27,824 of record BHFT01065870.1, on the reverse strand, counting down.
AAACCAGTCTGAACCAGTAGAATCCCACTCCTGAATGTTCTTTTAAGAGAATTGTGAATTCATCCTTGATTGAGCGAAATAGAAGTTCTAGACAGTAAGGCTTTTCCACACATCACCCAGAGTAATATAAGTATTCTTGTTTCAGGATCAGCAATCCATAAATTCAGCCTATGAAACTTAATACCAGAATAAATGTATTATTCTTAAGATGGCACATGATTTTGCATTGTTTTTAATCAAAAGTCAGTTTTCTTTATTCAATGTGACAAACTTACAGGAGATAGTGTATGTGTGTGTGCACATGCATGCATACAAACCTCTATCACAATGAATATGATCTTCTCATACTAGCTTTAACATTATTGAAATAATGAAAATACATTTTAAAACTACCAAAATATTGAAAGAATGAAAAATATTCCTCTTATTATTAAAATTATTCTTGAATCACCTCCTAACTTTAATGGCTATTTGTTTCACAAGATGAACCTTGCTACAGAGAATGGAGAACTGATCATAGATGTCAAATGTATCCACAACAGAATCCACAAAAGGATTCTGTAGATGTTCTAAGAGTATTCGGAGTATACTTTTACTCAAGGTATTCAATAGGCAAATGGAGAGGGAAGGGGAGAGATAAATGTCAATAAGATTCAGACAGCTGCGTGATCAAAACCCTACCCTCTTTTCTATGTGCATAAAAAGAGGACACATATGTAAATGAAGTGGGTCTTTGATGACACAGCCATCATCTTGACTTGCAGCAACCCATGAGCAAATTTATATGGACAAAAGTAGTTATAAGAAGCTCAGCCAAAACTAGATAAATTCAACACATAATTATGTTTTCTTGGTTTTTTTAGGACAAAAATGTATATTAACAATCTTTTTTTTTCAAACTTAGGACATGAACATATGAAAGATTTAATTTAGTAAGTTGAAAGCAACTGACAGAGTGTTTAATACAAATATGCAAAGATCAAATGGTTTGCTTGAAGGCACTGCTACTCAGCTTTCTTAGGACATTTGAGCCTTCAGTTAAAAGCTGCCTACTTGCAGGCTGTACATTTATTGCTGCCCATTGAGATCACCATCTGGATTATTGATAAATCATATGTTAATTAGCACTTGAAGGGTTTATCTTAATTGCTCTTTCTTCTTAAGGGCTCCTCCCCCCCACAGAAAGGGGGCTCCAATAACAGAGTTCTTTTTTGTGGGAGGAAGCTGTCAGAATTGACAATTAACTATCAATAATCCCAATATCACCATCACAGTCTACAGCAAATAATAAAGGAAGAAAATGATCAAAATGAATTTCTGATTAAATTGGAAAGTGACCTCAATGTATGGACTTCCTTTTCACTTGGCTATGAGATAATGTGGCATTATTTAGCGAACTATGGAATCTCAACCTTTGTCCATGACTTCCCATCAATAAGTGGAAAGATCAGATTTTGTATTTTCTTGTGTTTTGGTTTTTAATGCAACCTGAGAATTAAGCTTCCAGGTTATGCTCATTGCGTTGTTTGCCACAAATGTGCATTCAGTTATGCCTTCCCTTTGTGTTTCTCTTCTTCATTTTCTGATTTGTACCTGCCCAGTGAAGGGAATGATCTGTTTTTCATATGTGAAATGCAAGCATATTGTTAATAGTAGATAACATTAGAACATTAGAAATCTTATCTTATTTTCCATAGGAAATAGAAGAGGCAGAATTAATACGACTATGATAAAATACAGAAATGGTTTCTCAGTTCAAGATTCTACACATAATAATGACAAATCTGCATGGCATTAAGCCTCACGTGGCAACCTATTGTGAAATCCCCAGGCCTTTGACCAGCCTGTCAGCCAAGAAGTCCTTTGAGAAGAAAAGGATTCACACCAGCAAAGTATTTAAGAAATGGGAGGTTTTTGTGGGCCTAAAATATTCTGTGCTACATTTCTTCTCTGAAATATAAACATAACCTATAAACCTAACTGAAATGAGCTAATCACCATAATTCTTTTAAAAGCAAGCAAAATAGCTTTATAAACCTGTCACCACTGAAGTTTCAATTGCTTACACTACATTAGAGATCTGCATTACTCAAGACTGTACAAATGTCTACAGTGCCTGTCAATTCCACAAGGCAAACAGCTGTAGAGAAAGAGACTCCAGAGAGTTTCTATTCTAGTTCTGGTGTATGTTTTTTCCTGCCACCAAATATTATGTTTAACACACTGTTCTCATTTGCAGGAAGTCACAAATATTTCATGCATGATTACATATTTTTAAAAGGATGGAAGATAAAAATATTAAAAGCAAAGCATAACCACACATTAAAATACAAATATTTCACACCATTTCAATTATTTTTGATTTTGCTGTACTGCTGCTTGAGAATGACAGTAACAATTCTGATTGTAGATAATACATGAAGAACTTGGAGTTTGGTCCATAGAATGAAATTCTGCACCTTATTTCCTCTGGCTATATCTACATGACCTAATGAATCAAAAGCAAACCAAATCTATGTGGTTAACTTATGTTTAAAGTATCATGCAAGACCAAAAAACACTGTTAATCCAGTAAACGTTGTGTCAGGCTACAGAATTTTTCCCATTCAATCAACAAGAATGAACTTCTGAAAACCAAAGTAATCAAAAGGAATCCTTTATTGAGATGAGATATCCAGGTTACATCAAAAAAGATTTCTTATACCAACTCCCCCCCCTTTCTTCTTCCATGAAGAATGACAGATACACAGATCTGAGACAATGATTCAATTAACCATAGGTATATGAGTCATTATTTTTGTATCATTTTGCACCACTTTTGGGATTTGAGAATTTTTTGAATGATGTAGACTAGGCTATAAGACAACATTTCCCAACATCACAGTTACTATTTTTAGCTGAAAATTTTTATTCACAGCACATCCAGAAGGTTTCAATTGGAAAGGACTTGTGGAAACTACTATTTTCTCCCAAATCTTCAAATATATTTAATTTCCCTTCAAAAAAGCAGTTCACAACCAAGATTTACTTCCGACTTCCAGTTTGCAGGGCTTCGGCGGCAGCAGGAATCAGTGATTGTGCATGGTTTCTGCTTCCGCTCGCCACTGGAGTGCCCCGAGCCAGCCAGCTCTGGGGCTAAAGCCACCCTGTAGAGGTGTCTGAAGATAAGGGAGACCAAGCAGGGTTCAAGAGGAGCTGGATCTCCTCTCCCCAGCTGGCTTAACTCCCTTTTCTGAAGGCGGTAAGGGCGGCATTCAGAACATTGTTCTAGAAATGGCTGCCACAAAGAAGCACTCATCTGGAAAAGAATGGTGCAGAGGAAGCTAAGAGGTGAAAGTTTGGCTGACTGGGATAAGAAGCAATATTCAAGACTTTCTGGAATTAATTTTGAAAAAAAGATACTCGCTCCCAAAGAAGATCTAGAGGCAAGCGAATGAAGTGAAAGGGAAAGTTTGTTTTTTCTCACTCTCCTTCCTTACAGTGACAGCAGATGAATGAGAAATCGGAAAAAAACCCTTTGGCATCAGCAGCTAATTAAACTGGAAATTAAGCAAAGTGGACAAAAAGATTTCTGTCACTGAAAAAAAAATTTTTTTCTTTGCTATAAGTGGGAAGGGAAAGGAAAAGAATAAGGGTAAGATGAGGCTGGAGGAGACTTTTGGAATCTAAAAAGATTAAAACTAAATTGTAAACCAAGACTCCAAAAGATACAATTTAATTGAAACTTTGTAACTGAACTCGCAACCCCAGGAAGAGAAGTGAAAAAAGAGAAAGTGTATAAACAAAACAGCTTGTGTGTATTTGGACTAATTAGTGATTTTGGACTCTTGGAAACTATATTTGAAGGATTAAAAACATTTAGGGGTGGTGTGTTAAAAAAATTCTACAATGGCATCACTGTGGATGAACTGAAAATGGAATTCAAAAAATATATAAGAGGAACAGAGAGGGAAGGGCTCTTTGGTTTCCGTTTTTTTCATTTTTTTAGAAATGGCGATTTCTACTTATGAAAAGCTACAAGAACAAGAAGGATTGGGATAAGAAGAAGCCATCTTTAATGAACAAGTAACTTTATCTGGGGAAGAAAGGGACAGGGGGAAAAGAGAATGGAGAATTTAAGACTCAAAAAAAACAACCAGAAAGGGAAAAATAAGGTGAAAAGTAGATATAATGTTAGACAAGCAACGAGAAAGAGGAATACAGAAGAGGGAATGATGAGATGAAGAGACAAGGGGGTAAAAGGGGTAGAGTGGAGAAGCAAAGGTGGAAGAAGGGAAGAGAAGCTACAAAAGTTTGAAAACAAGATGTAAGAAACAGGACTTATTTAGAGATATGGGTAAAAATATATACTGAAAAGAACATTCCTGCAAAAGTACATAAGATTGTATTATTGTATTTGTATTAGCAATAATATAGAAAATTTAAAAACATATGATTATAAATTGGGATAAAATATTAAATGTAATTTAATGAAAATCTTTTTCTTTTTGTGACAAAATAAATGAAATGAAACATGAGAGAACTGACTTAAGAAGGAATGGGAACATTTTAAGTACATAATGTCTTAAAAATATAAGTGAAATGGGGGAAGTAACTATGTAAACATTTATAAATGTTCCATAGAAGCAGGATACCTATTTGAAAAAGAATGTGTGAAATGTTTAAGATTTAAATGAATATCACAACAACAGAAAGGAATTGAAGAGGAAAATGAAGATGAAGAGACAAGGGGTAAAAAGGATCGAGAGAAGCAAGGGAGGAAGGAAGGGAAGAGAAGCTATAAAGGTTTGAAATAAGCTGTAAAGAAACAGGACTTATTTAGAGATAATGAGAGAAAAATATAACTGAAAAAGAGATTCTGTAAAAGTACATAAGACTGTATTGTTGTATTTGTATGAGAAATAATGTTAGAAAATGTGGAACATATGATTATGAAATGCGATAAAATATTCAGTGTAATTTAGTGAAAATCTCTTTTTTTTGAACAAAATAAATGAAATAAAATATGAGAGAATTGATTAGGAAGGAATGGGAACATTTAATTACACAATGTCTTAAAATAATAAGTGAAATGGGGGGGGGGGGAGTAACTATGCAAAATGTCTAAGTGTCCCATAGAAGCATGATACTATTTGAAAAGGAATGTATAAAATGTTTAAGATTTAAATGAATATTAATTTAATGATAGAGTTCATTGGTATGGATTGTGTGTTTAATTATATTAATTTACAATTTTTCTTTTTTTAATATAGTTTGTAGCTTCAGATAGCTAAGCAGAATCCGAATGAAAGTTATGTATTATTTATAGTGTTAAATTTAGGGGAAAGATATAAAGAGCGCATACTCCAATCAGTTATTACAGGAGAAATTTTGTGTTAATGAGAAAGATAATAGCTGAAAACAGGACAGACAAAGGTTATAACTATAATGATTTAAGAGATGAAATAAATAAAATAGAATTAAGAGAGTGAAAAGAGGGGAGAAGCTATGTAGAAAATGTAGAATGGTAATAAGATATGGAATACTATATAAAAGTGAGCATGAACTTGAATTTATGTCTGTACGAAGAGATGTAATCTGGGATCAAGCTTTCAAAAAAGATGTTTTATGTTTTTATGTTATGTGTTTTGTTTGTATATGTTTTTTTTATAAAAATCAATAATTTTTTTTGGGGAAAAAAAAGCAGTTCACAACCCAGTCTAATAGAATGAAGTTAATGTTTCGATGCCCTGAAGAGCTTATGAAGAGCTTTGGTTTTATCAGGCTTAGAGTGCAGCAAAGACGATAATCCTATGTAACTGGAAGGAAAGTCACTCTATCAATTTCAAGAAATAGATCAAGGTTATAAATTTCTTATCCATTTTTGGAAAATCTTAATGCTCTTAAATGAGGTCACATTATATTGCTGTCTCGTTCAGATTTAATGATAAGTTTAATGTTATATAACATAGTTATATGATTATAAACAATATTTCTTTTTATTATATTTTAAAGCTTAGTTCATTTTATTACTATTTAGCTTTGTTTCCCATTGTATTTCCACCAATCCATGTAGAGGTTTTTTTTTTAATTTCACTGTTGTAATAATAAAATGGTGCCCCAAAGGAATAAAGATGGTGTGCCTACTGTAATGCAAAGTGACCCTAATGATTTCAAGTAGTTGATTTCAGGTTTCACAAGAGTAGCAAGCTGGGCAAATTGCCCAGGTGTTAATTGCCTTGATAATATTTCCTCCATTGAATTTGAATTTAAGATCTTAAAGAAGTGAATGTATTCACTTCTAATTTTCTTGACTTCTGTGTGATTGTTGTCAGCTCGAAGGATGTCCAGGTATTTGTAATGATCATCTTCATCCACATTCTTGATGTTATTTTCCCAAGGACATTTTGATTCTTCAATTTTCACTGTTTTACCCCCATTTGATGTTGAGCATGTCACATTTATCCAGTCCAAACTCCACTGCAATCACTTGGCTGAATATACATTCTGGCAGATATTTTTGATGGTTGATAGTCATGGCCTGATTAATTTAATGTTGTTGACAGAGGAAGCAATGCAATGACAAACATAGTAGTAAAAGTGAGTACCTTGTTTTCCCCCAAAAAAGACCCAGACTTATTTTCTTTGGGCCCTGAAATAAGCACTTGGGCTTATTTTTGGGGAGGTCTTATTTTTTTATAAGGAAGCGGCAAGCTTCGGGGACAATGGGAGTGGGAGCACAGCTTGCACTGGCCCTGCCCTGTCCATCCCACTGTCTGCCTGCCCGCAGCTGAAATGGGCCAAACTCTTGACATATCTCAGTCTCCACCTGCCTGCCTGCTTGACCAGCTGCTGCTAGGACTCTTCTCAGCCATGGTAGGCACTGTGCTGGCTGCTAAATGGCTATCCATGCTGCTGCTAGCCTCACGGGAGGTGCTCTTCATTGTCCTGGCAAGGCAGGTGGAGGCTGGGGGGTGCCAAGATCTTGGCCCTGGTTGAAGCTCCCTGGGGTGGAGCCTGCAGCCCAGTGCTTATGGAAGTCTTGAGGTGGGGACATCTGTTCATGCAACCCAGCCTCTCTTTTAGGTGGGCAGGAAGCTCCCTCCCACCATGCAGCCAGCTGGTTATGAATTAGGAAGTCCTGGGAACCACTCCCTGCCTGGACATGGAACTCTGACTAAAAGGGGTCTTCTTTGGGCTGCTGAGCACCAGCCTGCATGCCTACTTGTGCTGCAGACACTGGGTTACAGTCCTGGCCCTGGTGGATGCTCTTATGTCACTATATGTGGGGTAGTTCCAGTGGGAGGTAGCGGAGTCTGCTGGGTAGCATTTGAGGTTTGGTGCTGGGCTGGGCTGGGCTGGGCTGGGCTGGGCTGGGCTGGGCTGAACAGAAAGCAAGGTGGCTGCAGCCACTGCAGGTGACAAGGGGCAGCCCCACGCTGGCTTTGCCAGCATGAGAGCTACAGCACCCACCAGGCCAGAGCTATAACATAGCTGTAGCCTGGCACATGCAGCACTAAGTAGGTGTGCAGCCCGGCACTCAGCAGACCAGACACTTAACAGTGGAGGCAGTTCAAGTAATCAAATGTCTTTCTTAAAAGTTTTTTTATTTATTTTGACAACAAACATTGACAAATACAAACATAAAACATCTTTCCATTGTACAGTCTGTCGGTTGGTACATATCTTTTGTGCACAATATCAATGGTCTTTCCCTTCTAAATTTAAATTAAAATTCATATTATGTAGATCAACTAGGCATATTATATTATTGTTAACTCCTTATTAGACTTTAATTATAACTTCACATCATTCTTTATGAGCAAATCTCAACTTTTACAAAAGCTAGTTCATAATATCATTCATTTCATAATCAGTTATAACATATCATTACATTGTCTTATCTTTACTATTATGTTGTATTTATATTATAGTTTATTTTATTTCCCTATTTTCTTATCTAGTCATTGATAAAATAAATCCCAAATTTTGTAATGTTCTTTATCTTCTTACTCTCTAATTGCTAATGCCAATTTACTCATTTCTGCACATTCCATTATTTTCTTAATCACCTCCTCTTCTATTGGACTTTTTTCACTTTTCCAGTTTTTAGCAAATACAATTCTAGCTGTTGTTAAAACATTTATAATCAGATATGTCAATTCTCTACTGTATCCTTCAGGTAAGATACCCAATAAAAATATCTCTGGTTTCAAGTCTATATGCTGTTTTGTCATTTTTTCCAGCCTTGTATTAATTTTAATCCAGTAAGTCTTGGCTTCCCACATATGTCCACCACATATGATAATGTGATCTACGTATTTGATGACACTTCCAACATTTCTCTGATTTATTCTCGAACATCCTTGCTATTCTTGCTGGAGGTAAATGCCACCTAAAAAACATCATACACAAATTCTCTTTATATGCTGTTGACATTGTTATTTTATAGTTTCGAGACCATAATTTCTGCCATTTCTTAAGTCTATCCCATATCCAAAATTTTCCCGCCATGCAATCATTGTTTCTTTAACTTGTTGTTCTTCTAATTTAATTCCAAGTAAATATCCATATAATTTTTTAATTACCTTCTCATCAGTACCTGTCAAAATTCATCTAATTAAGTGAATTCATTATAAAACCCTTCTGTCTTACAATCATTATCATATCTAGAATGAACTTGCATGTATGAATACCAGTTCATCTTTATTTCTTGTTCCTCTAGTTCTTGTTTATATTTAAGTTCACCCTTTTCATTTAATATTTCACCATATCTAACTCTATGTTCCATTTTATAAACCATCGGATATGTAAATGCCTCTATAGTTGACAACCAGATTGGTATTTTCATGTAATGTTGTTTTCTTATTTTCTCCCAAATTAACAATAAAGCATTTCGAATATAGTGTCTCCTAAAATACCCATGTGTTTTACTTTCCTTGTACTATAAAAAGGCATGCCACCCAAATAATAGATCATGATCTTCTGATGTTAACAATCTAGTATTTCTTAAGACTATCCATTCTTTCACCCACATCAATATTGCTGCCTGGTAATATAATTCCCAGTTGTAAATTTTCCCATTTTTTTTCAGGTCTGTCACAAATCTGTTGTTTGAGTTTATAATAATTATCTTCTTTGAGTGTTCCACATCTTGCTGTTCATTTTATTCCTAGATATTTAACTTTGTTTGTGATCTGGATATTCAATCTCTCTATAAACTCTTTCTTTTGTTTTTCAACCATAATCTTAACCAAAATCTTAGTTTTCTCTTTATTTATTTTCAATCCTGCCACCTGTCCATATTCTTCAATCCTTTCTATCAATTTAGGCACTGTTCTAATGGTTCCTCTAATATGAAAACCAGATCATTTGAAAATGATTGTAACTTGTATTCCTCCTTTTTTATTTTCATTCCCTTTATTTCACTATCATCTCTAATATTTCTATTTAATACCTCCAATGTCAGAACAAACAACAGAGGTGACAGTGGGTATCCTTGCCTAGTTCCTTTTTTGATGTTAATCTTATCTGTCAAATCTCCATTTATCATTACTTTGGCAGATTGCTAATAGTATATTGCCTCAATGGCTTTCATAAATTTTTCACCAAAGCCCATTTGTTTCATTTGTAACATTATAAACTGCCAATTTACATTATCAAAAGCTTTTGGTGCATCTAAAAATACTAAGGCCGGGACCTCCGGTGGTGAGGCAGGGACAAACAGAGGTGTAGAGATCTGCTCGCAGTTCTTCTTGCCTCTTCTTGCTGTTGGTGCAATCCCTTGGGGTGCACAAATCCTGGAGATAAATGTGCCAGTGTGGAGTAACTCGAGCTGCAGTGAGGGGAAGGCAATTCCCATTGCAGCGAAGAGAAACTCTCCAGAGCCCGACGAGCAAGAGACTGCTGTTCTGTTAATGGTGGTCCCGGAGTCCAGTCTGCCATCAATGAAAGGAAGTGAGTGAGAGACATATTGTGGTGATCAACAGCAAACGGTGCGGGTGAGGAAGTTTTTCCGAGCACTGTGGATCCACAGAAAGTTGTTGAAAGAAGCTGATTGGAGCCCTAAACGGAAGCAGCTAAAGAATAGAGGTGAGGAGGATGAAAGTGAAAGGGCTGGACAGATAGAAAATAAGGACAGTAACAAATGAAGCAAAGAAGACTAGGAGGTTGGTGAGGATTGCTACATTGTTATTAATGGAAGGAAATCTAGCTGCTGGAAAGTCTGGGGGACTTGGATCACTTTCTTTTTGAAAAACTGCATTAAATTTGAGACAAGAAGAAGATCAGAGTAAGTGAAATAAATGGAGATAATATGGTGCAAAGGGAGATACCTTGAAATTTTTTGGAAGCTCTGAAAAAGCCTTTGACCACTGATCCGAGGGTGTGTCTGTCCAATTGAATAATCTGCCTCAACTGAAGTAATATAGAAATATAAGAAAACTGAACTTAAGATCCCCAAGAAAAGATGAAAAGAGAACTGGTTATAACTGAGTGAGATGAGATTTTGAGAGGACATTGTTACTACTCAGCAATTTTCTGTTTCTGGGTATTCAGATTGCAAGCTTGTAACTCCAGTGACTGAAAGTGAAATAGCTACTTTTTCTTTTTTTCTCTCTACTTTTTCTATTTCTCTCTGTTGTTCTGATTAGTTAATTAGTTAAAATAATTAGGATTATTTTGAACCTACGTATAGAGAATTAGCAACAATTAGTAACAAAGGTTAGATTATAGATAAATTATATATGTGATATAGAATTCAGATTTGAAATTATATTGGGTTAATATTTCTGTTTATAAGAGACATCACCCCACTAAATATATATAGAGTTTAGATGTCTAAGAGAGGGAGAGATTAATTAATTGAATTATTGATCAATTTTCATATATACTATCGACTGTTACCATTGAATGTTAATTTGGGACAACATAACCAACATATTACAACAACAAAAACAAATTTTAAAAGAAATCTAATGACAATCTACAGCAACGTACAACTCTGAAAACTTGAAGAAAGGAACACCTTCAAACACTAACACTAGTCAACAACAGTTTGTCCATGGGCACAAAAGACAAAATTTCGAAGAAACAATACCATCTAAGAAACACAACCACGCAGTCCGGTCAAATGGTAATATTCAATTGATCCTGGCTTATTTTACAAGAATCAAATGTTTGAAGTTGCAACAAACAATGATGAAAAAACATAATGAGACTAGGCAGATAGAAATAGGGATAAAAGAAGAGATGGTGAATACTACAAGCAAAATGGAAAAGCAGATACTTTGTCAAGGTAGAGGAGAAGGTTGGAAATAATACACAGGCCTTGGAGAAATGGAAGCAACAATAAAGCGTAGAGAAAAGAACAGAACGAATCTGAAGAAAATTCGAAGGGCAGATGCACAACTAAGTGAATATGAGCAAGGAAATGGAGGACTCCCTTAATCTACCTAGATATGCAAGACTGCCTACAGATTGAGCAGTCTGAATCTTGAGGATTCCAGAAATAGGCGGAATCAAGAGAAGAAGATTTGAACAGACTAATGGCAGAAATACGGTGGAACTAATTGGGAAATGGCACAAAGAGATGACTTCTTGAGAGAGTTTGATGGAGTTGTAGCAGAGTATAGCACAAATTATGCAAGATGCCCACAAATGCCCAAAGAAGTCATATACAAAACTTCGTGAAAGGAACATCCCAGGACAATTTTAACACGCAGATATCACAGAGAAAATCAATTAGCGCTATGAAAGGGTAAAGAAGTTTGGTTCTGCAAACACAATACCGAAGAAGAGAAGAGATCAAAGGATGAGACTATAAGAATATGTTAGCGGCCACTTAAATCAAAAAAGGAATTGGTTAAATGGTTAATCCCCAGAGGGGATGGTTAGTAATGGGAGGAAAGGAAAATTAAATAAGACTAGACCTGCTGATGAAAGGCTCAGGAATTTTATAGAAGGTTTGTAGCCCGAAGATAAGCAGAAAACAGTGAAGAATAAATTGGAAATGAAACTCCAAGAAGATCAAGAAGCCAACTAAGAAAAGAGTATAGACGCTTAGGAAACCAAGGAAATAGTTGAGCACATTAGGGAAGAGAAGAAGATAGGATACACCTTCAGGGCACAAAGAGAAGCCGGGGAGCAGTCACAAGACAAAAGAGAGTGACAAAATTAAATGATATGGACGAAGAAAGGAAAATAGTGTCAATTAACGATAAAATGGAGTTAAACTTTATGATCGCAGAAAAAAAAGAAAAAGGACAATAGCCAAATCAATCAAAGCAAAAACCACAGACCATAGGATGCCTACAGAGCAAACACAGGTTATGAAAGAAATTAGATGAAAAATTTAGGAATGCCAAGAATTTAGGGAAGCTATTTTCACCGCATCAGCGATGCTTGGAAAAAGAAGGGTATTCGCCAGTGGTGATGTGAAAAGAGACATTGAAAGCAGAAGTGTTAATGATGGTCAGATCCTGATGTATATGGTTTTGCAGATCTATATCAATGCTATTCCCAATCCTTTTAGTGGGTAATTTATGCCCCGAATGAGAAACAAAGAGTTTTTTTAAAAGTATTTATTATGAAAAGAATTAGTAGGATGGAAAAAAAGAAATATTTTATCATAAGGGGGATCTTTAATGCCTATCTGAATTACCAAAAAGACTAACAGTATTGGGGGGAGGAACAGGAAAAAAAAGAGAGCGTCCAAAAATATATTATGGAAATGAATGAGGAGTTAAATTATGATTGATATAGTGGAAAAGGTTAGAGCGCTGAAAGAAAAAACAAATTTAATTTCTATTCAAGACCCCCACCAAATTGACAATGAATTGGACATGGCATGGATGAATGGGGAAAATAGAATAATAAAAGGGATCAAAATTTTCACCCAATGAATGGGCAAGACCATCAATGCCAATTCAGATAATCTGGTAAGAAGAAACAAAAACACCAGGAAAAGGTGGACATTATAATACGCTAGTTATATTAGAGAAAAAGCATATTACGAAACAAACTGTCAGGAGGAATTAAATTATTCTTAAAGGAAAATAACAATGGGCAACTACAAACGAAACATTTGGGACGACAATAAAGGCAGTAATAAGAGGTATAAATCTCTTATAAATGCCTAAGGAGGAATAAAGGAAAAATGATGCCACAAAAATAATTACAACAAAAACCTTAAAGAAATTAATGAAATTCAATTACACAGTACTCCAAAGGATTCAAGATTTGCAAAACCAGATGACAATAATTGAACCAAATTGAGATGTAAAGGGTTGAACAAGAGTAGAATGATTATAAATGTTGGAACATACAACTAGACAACTTATTTTGAGCACACTAATAAAGCCAAGGAGATGGTTTGTCCCATGTTGCGCTTACCAAAAAGGGAAGATAAAAAGATTGATCTGCAAATAATAGATGGAAATGAGATAACACATCAACAGGGGGATAGAACAGAAAAAAAAAATTATGCTCAAAAGTATTGGTTGACATTTATAGAAAAAGGAGGAGGTCAATGAGGATACGGTTAAAGAAAAACTATTTAGAAAAAGATGAAAGATAAAGGTAACTGGGGAGAGAGATGAAAGAATTATTAACAAAGGATATGACTTGGTGCTGAATTAAAAACAGCAATAGAGAACCAGAAAAAAGTAATCTCCGGAACCAGAATGGGATCCCAGGGGACTATACAGAAGGCCATAGGAAGAAGTGAATTAGGAACCCGTTAATGGAGTGGAAGTTTTTACCAATGTCGTTATTGTGGCAGCCAGAATGCCAGACTTCATGGAAGGGCGGAGGCATTGATTTCGTTGATGCCCGAAAGGCAAGATTCTGGATCCCGATATATACAAAACTATAGGCCAATTTTCCTTGTTAAATAAGGATTATATAATATTCGCTTCTATTATTGCAAACAAATTTAAAAGAATTTTGAATGACTTATAAGCATCAAGTGACCAAAATGGATATTTCTCCTGAACAGACTAACTCCAGGAATAATTTAAGACAGAGTAACTAGAGAGTTCCTGAAATTTTATGAAGCCCGCACCCCGAAGAAAACACAAGATGGTCCTTATGGCATTTTTATAGATGCACGAAGGCGCTTCAATACATTGAATTGGCAATTTTTAATGCCACAAAGAACTTTTATAACATGAACTTGAAGGCACCGAAATTCAAAAATATTATAACATACTATCGAGGATACACACAGGTGAACCTTAGATAAATGAGAATATACGCAGCGCCCAATCGATAAAAATGAGAAAAGGAGTCAGACAGGACTGCCTCCACGTCTCACCCCTGCCCTCTTCATACTGATCGATTGTTGGACTAAACATTACTAGACATTATATTAGAGAGAAATCTCAGACATACAAAGGGATTAAAAGGTTAAAGAAAGAAGAATACAAGCCTGCAAGTGTTTGCACATGATCATGATTTCTTTTCTATTGAAGAGCCAATTGAAAGAGGCCAAAACTGATGAATCAAGATGGTAAAGAGATTTGGGAGTAAAAATTAACTATAGAGAAAGAAAACAAGAATTAAGTGGACTAATAAATCCTAACAGGAAACAGAAGTCAGATTTAGAAAAGGGCCATGGGATTTCACAGTGATAGAAGTTAAACCACTAGGAATATGGCTGACACACATTGCAAAAGGCACGAAAAGGAATAGTAGAACATAACTAGTTTGAGCAAAGGTAAAGAGAGGATTTGGACAACAATGGGGTAAACTGCAACTTTCACGTATTAAGTAGGTTTGCGCTGATGATTAAAGAATGGGTCCATTCTCCACGAGAACTTGTCTTGGTAGTAATATTGGCGGTCAGATGGATGAAGCCGCGAATTAAAGTACATACAACAGAGTAATTTTTAAAAACTTAACCAAAATAACTCCGCAAAAATTAATTTTGGCAAAGGGAAAAAAACTAAGAAATAAATTGAAAGGCATGGTGTAAGAGTATGAAACAGCAGGGGAGGGATTGGCCCTGTTGCAAACTGGGGGAGTGTGTATTATACGTGTGCGCGGCCCGTCCTTAGTATGGTTTGGAGGAGGGGAGTGAGGTGGAATTTGAGGACAAACAAGATAGGATGATGGAATTGTGAGAGAAAGCTCGAAGCGAGTGTTAGCGAGGAGAGGGGTGGCACTGCTTTTTTATGGAAGGTATCGGGGAAAGCCACGCCAACGAGAGATGGGCTTTCAAGCAGACACTTAAATTAGAGTTCGCATTATTGACCAAACTGGAAGAAAAAAAAGAAAAAAAACATTATTTAAAGATACCAATCTGGACGTTTTGCAACAATGAAGTGGGATGGGGGGGCGGAGCTGGCAGTCGCAATGATACAGCATGACAATATTGGAGGTGCTGAGATCGCTGCCCCTTGATATCTGTTGCTTCCTGGACAGTTCCAGTGGATTGTAGAACGCGTCCTGAGGAGCCGGGTGAATGGTAAAGAGTGCATCCTGTCCGAGTCCACTCATGACGATATGCAAAAGTCCCCTGGTAGATCAAGGAGAACTTTTTTGCCAGGCGGCAAAGGAGGCAAGCCATTAAAAGCTGCTGAAAGTTGGGACATGCTCCAAAATGGAAATGAGAACGGAGGAGAAAGAGCGTGCCAGTTTAGTAAGAACTTTTTCTTGTACTTTAAGATTTGAAAAGGACACCCTAAGGAAAAAGAAAGAAGCTGTAAAAAGTTTTGACAGAAGTGATTAAAAGACCCCTGTCCCACTGCACTTAAAGGATGCAAAAAGAGGATGTAATGTATAAGAGATATATAGCTTTGCCATCCTGTGGAAAACGCATATGCCATCCGTTGTGTTTAACTCAATTGCATGATCGTGTTTTCATATGCTCAGTCCCTCGGCGAATCCGTGCCCACCTGCAATTTCGATCCAACGCAAGAGTTTTGAAGCTGCAGACAAGAACTTGTGGAAGCGGGATGAACTATGCAGCCTGTGGTACGATGTAAATAGACGCATGATGAACGAGCAGGGAGGCAAAAACAACGGTTACTAGGTGGTCCGGCTTCTTATTGTCCGTTTATCATGGCTGCTGTTTATCGTCCGCTGTAGTGCGCGTCTCCGCAGGCATCCTCTTGGGCATCCTCGGAGCAACCACATCTCGCTGGCAGGCTGAAAACGGAAAGAAGGGAGGAAAAGAAAAGGGGTTACAGTGGGAATGATCTAATATCGTTAATAAGGCAGGGAAATATAAAAGGATCGGCCGTGAAGTTCCTTGATGTATAGCAGTGTCCGTTGCGGTCTGTGTCGCCTCTCGTTGCATTGTTCCGGCCTTTAGGCGTACGTGGATGCAGTCCGGTCATCGCCGACTATGTGAGTCCCGCTTCAAATAATTCTCCCGCCGGGGAGCCTCTTCGGGGGGGTGTCATCGGGCTGACGTTTACCAGTTCGTGGTCTTGTTCATGTCGCGCGTAAGGATTCTTCCTATGAAGCTAGTCCGTTTTTACATCCTGCTAACATTACTAACCTGGGTGCGCAATCGTCGCGTTACTGTGATCTTCGCGCTTCTATTGTTCACGTTTCGTTGTGTGCTAAATTTTTGCCACTGTTTTTGGGAGGCGGTGACAGTATGGATGGAAGCCGAGCCGCGGAAATTTGCTCATGGCTGCTGTGTTCCTTTAGTGCATATCGGTTTTGTATTGCGCCACTCCGTGCGGCCCAGTGGGAAACCTAAGCCTTAAACGCAGGGAGTTTGTAAACAGAATGGGTCAAAGGGTATATATTTTTATTTTATTTTACTTTTTCTCGAGATTGCTTGGATATTTTCTGACACATGATCTGTATAATGTTTCGAAACTGGACTGGTTTTTCTCTTCGTTGTTCTCCTTTTGTGACTTTACAACTATTTTAAAGCCAGCGAGTCCGTTCGTTATTGTGTTTTTTTATATCTGTTTCTTTTTTAATATAATGCTCTTATTAATAGAGTTGTTGCTTTGGAAAAGGAGGGAAAAATGTGGAAAGCTAAAGAACTTTTGTAAACACTGGGCCAACTTAGCAAGGTCTTGGAAATTTGATTCTATATTGTATGAGCTTTTGACCAACAAAATGGCTGGAGAATCGAGCGGGATGAAAGGAAACCTGAGACTTTTGTTTCAAGGACATTGTTCTGGTTTGATAAGGATAGAGTGTGGAAGGAGCATGGGAGAGTAAATTATTCGGGCGAGGTGCCTTTCTGGGTTTCTGTATCAACAGGGCTGGAGTCTGGTGTTGAAACTAGGAAAAAGAAAAGGTTGATAAGTTCTTTGGGAGAAGAAAGTATGAAAAAAGAGCCTTGGAATAGATTAAAACAAAAGTGCAGTGTGCCTCTTTTATTTTTTCGTAAAGCTGGTGCTACCTGTGCCTCCTGCATCAAATTTTAGCTTTGTTTTTGTAAGATAGCTATTTTGAAATTTTTGGCTACTATTTTGAACTTGCCTTTGTTTTTTCTTTTTCTTGTCTTGTGGAACTAAATTTATTATGCCGCCTTTTGTAATTTTAAAGTTAAGAATGGCCTTGTTAGTAATTAAGGTTTCCCTTGCCATTTAAGCTTTTTAAGGAGTAGCTGTTTTTTCTGCTGACTGCTCCCCTTCCTGTATTTTTGTCTTTCCATCTACCTTCCATATGGCTGTGTTGTTTTTTGTTTCGTTTCTGTTCGATTGCACTCTTTTGCCTTATAATTTGAGAACCTCCTTAATTGGATTAAAGAGTTGAAGAAGTCTGTGAAGGATGATGTTGTTCCTTTCTTTTTTCGCACTTTTTTCTTCACTTTTTTTGCAAACCCTTTGTTCAGGATTACAAGACTTTTTCTTTTTTTTTGTGTGTGTTTATGGTGTGTTTATGGTCCTGTGTTCCTATTTGTTGAATTTTTACTGGTTATCTAACCAACCAAGCTGGGGATTGAAGGGTAGCGTACAAGAATCTGAAGAAGTTTTTTTTTTGATTCTTTTTTATTATTATTAGCCCATTTTGCTTCTTTTTTCGCTAACTATTTATTTTATCATGGAATTGGCAATTAGTTTAATTTCATAGATGGAGTTAAGGTGAAGAAGAACCTGAAGATTTTGGAAATTGTTTCAAAGTGAGTCAGGAAAAACTGAAACAGCTTACCTGGTTCTTCAACTTCCACTTCCTATTTGCCTCTCGCACTATCGTGGTAGGACAATCATTCAATGCAACAGTGTTAAAGGCAAGAAAAAGAAACAAGGAAAAGTGACCCTGTGGCAGGATGGTTAAATGCAACGACTTCGTCAAAAGTATTCAAACAAGATCAGAGAATATTGAAAAGGAATCTGAGAACATTGAAACAAAGAAACAGAGAAAAAACCAATGAAAAAGTGGAGAACATCCAACAAAATGATGCGATGAAAGTATGGAATGAGAGGCCTCCAAAAGAATTGAAAGAAGAAGATAAATCACGAAAGAACAAGAAGATGGAGATAATTATAACGATGTAACTGTGGGTATGAACAAAATAAAAATGGTAGCTGAGATGGGAGATGGGACAGATCGAATTTATCTAACGGGCGCTTCGGGGGGTTGAGATCTCTTTGAGATGCTGTAAGGTGCACGAAGGAGCAGGTTATGGATAGGGCTATGGTCGTTGTGTGTACGGCAGAAGGTAGTGGGCGCGAGGGTGGTGGACGGGTATGGTTAGATCCAAAACATAAGGAAGAAAAAAGGACAAGAACTCTAGCTGAGATAATGATGAGAAATTGCTGAAGCCTTGGAAATAAACTGAAGAGGGAAGATGATGGAAGATAGAAGTAGATGAGGTTTAAGTCAAGTACTTCCAAGATATCGCAATGAGGAAAATAGCTTACCAATGAGAAGTTACCACTCAGGTTTATAAAGAAAAAGCATCTGAATCACAAATATGCCAAGGGCAAGAGAGAAAACACTGAATACAACAGATAAGGATTCTGTGGTCGCTTGAACAAGTACTGCAAAAGAGTGAGAGAGAGTGAAAAGAGAATACAATTCTTGAAACCAAATGACTACTATTTAAAAATAGGTGAATTATTAGATGCTGATTACCAGAAGGATTTAATGTTTCACGATGCAACAACAGAATATAGAGAATTGTTCGGTTTGGAAAGCCTGAGAAATGCAATTTACAACAGACATAGTTTTTTCAGAGGGAAAGAGGAAGAGGCAGAGATGAAAAGAAAATTTCACGAATTGAGATTCCAAGTAGGACTGCCAAATTGACAACTGAGAAAAAGAAGAAGGTTGCAGTAGGTGGAAAGGAGGACCGCCAAAAGAACAACGTGAACCCAAGAACTCATAGAGGCTGTCAAAACCTAAACAAACAAAGATATAACCCATGGAAAAAAAAAAATTGATTCACAATTAATATAAAATGGACTAACTCAGCCCGTTTAAAAGAAGGTAAATCCTTTCAAGTAAATTAGAGAAATTAAAAAATTTGATATAATTTTGTCTACAAGAAGTACATTGTAAAAAACAATATGAACAATTGTGTGATACAGCCAAGAATTGGGAAAATATTTAACTGGTCCTTGACACAAATGTAAGAAAACAAGGAGTGGTTTTTGTATATTAATAGAGACAATCCCGAGTGGCAACCGGTGGGAAGTGAAATGTGGGAATTTATACGTGGGACAGCAGGGAACGAGAAAAATATTAATGATGGAAGATATGGACATATATTAGGCGAAAACACGTCCTGATTGCAATCGTATGCCCGCCAATGACAAATCGAGAGAAGAGGAGAGAAAAGGATTGACCATATGAAAATAGATGTGAACTCTGAGCACTAGATGTTAATATAGCTGAGTGATGGGACGATTTTAAATGGGAATTGTCAAGACAAATAACTGGACCTATACAAACACAAAGAAAACAATAAGGGGCAAAAATAGAGAAAGACTCTCCCTAAATCTTTTTTTTAAAAATGGTAAGATTGAAATATAACATTTTAAAAAGATATCAGTGGAAGAGAAAGAAATGCTAAAAAGTAAACAATATTCAAGCCTATCTACTCAAATTAGACACTTTCATGGGGTCCCGAGGAATAGAATTGAGTATGGATGTTCAACAGAATTTTTAAACTGGATATTCAAGAAATAAAAATTGAAACAATACGAAGGCAGATTCACAATCCCAATGACAATTATATATGAAAAGGACGAAGAGAAGATAACAGATGGGATGTTAATAATACTATTCTGTAAAGGAAAACAACTGTCAACAGTGGTGGAAGAAAATGAACTGGCCCTTTTCTTTAGAGAAAGACAAAAAAAGAAGATACATTCAATCGAGAATGTAATGGAATAACAATGAAGGCATATGCCAGGAGGCTTGATAAATAGACTATAGCAAGGAAAAGAAATACCAACTGAAAAGATAAGCCTGATAGAGGCATTGGAAGATGAATAGGTAAAAGGACTTGATAGAGCTACCAAACGAAAATGCGCACAGAAGAAAGGACCATTAAAGTTAAAATGGATTTAACAAAACATAAAATGGGTCTAATAGGAAAAAGAAGAAATATAAGCCAAAAAATTAGAGGGGCTATGAAACAGAACTACTTTGAAGGTGCAAATAAACCAGGGAGTGGTTAGCATATATTGAGAAAGGAGAAAGAATCAAGGAAAATATTGCAATTAAGAGATGAACAAGGCCAAGTTTGGCTATGGTAGTAAAAGAGAAGAAGGAAATCATTCGAGACTATAGATGGGAAACTATATAACACAAGAGAATATTGGATTAGGAAAGAGTTAATACAGTATTTAACAGAATGCTAATGGATTAAGCCAGATACCTAAAGTGATTGAACAATGTTAAAAGCAATATACGATGTTAACCTGAAGCACTCAAGAAGCAAAATAATGGAAAGGCACCAGGCCCAATGGACTCCCGGCAGAATTTTTACAAAACATGACAAGAATCATACTTTCCATTGCTAGAATGTAGAATGAAGTTATGTTAAAGAAGAGGATTCTTAATTCATGGTGAGAAGCTAATCACACTTGTTCCAAAAGAGGAGACCGTTTCATTATAAATCAAGAACTATAGACCTATTCCTTACTAAACGCAGATTATAAAATTTTTGCTTCAATATGGCAGAAAGACTTAAAAATGTTTAAATAATTTTATCCATCTGATCAAAATGGATTTCTGCCAAAGAGACAAATTAAAGACAATACGAGAGTAATCTTGGACACTTTGGAATACTTCGTGCACATCCTGAAAAACAAATGGCTCTGATATTTTCTAGATGCATCAAAAGGCATTTGATAATGTGAACTGACAATTCATGTTTTGTTACTGCGGAACAAGATGGGCTTTGCAAGAAAATTTATTCAAGCAATAGAAGCTATATATCATAAGTAAGCGGCAAATGTAATGATAGAGGCAGAACGACAGACTCTATCGATATAAGAAAGGAAACAAGAGTGCCCATTATCCCTCTGTTGTTTGTGTTAACTTTGGAAGTTGCTAATAAGAAATATAGAGAGATGAAAAGAATCTAAAGGGATGAAAATTAAAAAGGAAGAATTTAAGTTGCAAGCATTTGCAGATGACCCTGGTTTTTATCTATGGAAGATCCACCGAAACAGCACCAAAATTAATAGAAAGGATAGAGACATATGTAAAGGTGGCTAGTTTGAAAATATATAAGATGATAAAGATAAGACAAGATGATAGCATAGGAATATGCTATCAAGAAACAAAGGACAGAACTGGCAGACCTATTGAAATTCAGGTCACAAAGAAATCAAGTACTTGGGGATATACGGACAGCAGGATGCAGTACATCTAAAAGAGAATAATTATATTCAACCTTAAACAGCAGATAGCGCTAGATTTGGCGAAATGGAAAATTTACAACTGTCATTAATAGGGAGAATTCTACAATCAAGCTGAAATATATACCCAGAATTTTATATTGTTTCAAACAATTCCAATTAGGCTTGGAAAAAGACTACTTTGAAGATTTAAATAAATCATGTTGAAATTATCTATGGCAAGGTAAGAAAGCAAGAACAAAGTTAAAACTTTTGACAAGATGCGAGAATAAGAGGAGGATTTGGTTTGCCTAATTGGGAGTTGTAATACCAAGCTGCAAATTTTGATGTGGGTTAAGGAATGGATAACATTAAGTAATACTAGATTGTTGGCAATGTAAAGGACAATGATCTTTGTTGGGTGTGTGCATGTTTTCTAGGTATAAAGGAACTAAAACACAGGGGGTATTTGAGAAGACATTATATACGGAGTCTCTGTGGTTAAACTGGGAGAAGATAAAAGACAATGTTATTGAAAATTCCGAGATGGCTATCTTATTGGAGCAGTTTTCTTATCCTATAATATACAAAAAGGAACAAACAATGATGGTGAAATATTGAATGAAAAGGGTGAACTTAAATCTGTACAAAAACTGGAGGAACAAGGTATGAAGATGAATTGGTTTTCATATGTGCAAATACATTCAAGGTATGATAAAGATTCTAAACAGAAGGTTTTATGATAAACTGACTGCTTAGAATAAGATTTTGACAGGTACTGATGAACAAGGTGATTAAAAATTGTATGGATATTTATTAGAATTAAACTAGAAGAAAAACAAGTTAAAGAAAACTATATGTGTTTGGGGAAGAATTTGGATATGGGATTGATCTAGAGAAAATGGCAAAAATTGTGGTTTCAAAATTATAAAATGACAATGTCAACAGCATTTAAAGAAAATTTGTATGAGATGTTTTACAGGTGGCAATTTTCCTCCGACAAGATAGCAAGAATTTTCAAGAATAAAATCTGAAAGATGTTGGAAATGTCATCAGACACCTGGCTCATATTACCATATGTGGGTGGACTTGTGCGGATGCTAAAAAATACTGGCTAATCCACATGTGGTTGAAAAAATGACAAAAAAACACATAGATTTAAAAACAGAGATATTTTATTGGGAATTAACCTGAATTATATATGGTAAAGACTTGACTATACCTGATTGTCAATGTATTAACAGCAGCTAGGATTTGTGTTTGCTAAAAATTGGAAAAATGAGAAAATATCATTGCAGGAGGAAATTATCAAGAAAATACTGGAATGTGCTGAAATGAGTAGATTGACATTGAAATAAGAGAACAAGATGATAAACAATTTTATACAATTGGGATCTATTTCTATAACGGTTGGAACAATAAAAAATATAGTAAATGAAATATGTATGACTTTTAGAAAATAAATAAATATATAAGAATGTATTCTTTTCCTATTATATTCTGCAAAATGTTCCTAGGATAAATTTTGGGATGATAATATGAATTGTCATAAAACAAATAAAGTAAAATAATGTTCATTTTGTAAAACATGAAATGAATAAAAATATAGTCAAATGATTAATAATGATATTCATGTATTTAATATTATTGATTGAAAATACAGAGATTATATCAATGTTAATTATAATTGAAGCTATGAAATGGAGCAACAAAAACAATTTGTAAACCAACCGGCACGCTCTATGTACATATATGGAAGATGACTTGATGTTTTTATGTTTTGTGTGTTTGTGTTTGTTTTAAAAACCAATAAAAATTAAAAAAAATGGAAGCGATTATCCACCCAAATAATTTGGATATTGCTAAGTTGAATAAATACAAGGACTTATTAGATGTCTTATAGTGAGATGACCTCCTTGTTATTTTCTTTGAAGAAAAAGGCCAAATCTTTTTCCATCTTTTGTATAAATTCTTTTTCTTTCAATACTGTATTATTCAAAGTCCATCTAGATCTTTTCCTTTGTCCTTGCCACTTAATCCATACTGGATTATGGTCCCCCCAAGTATTTGTTTCAATATTAGCTTCTTGTATATGAGAAATTAATTCTGTTGACATCCAGATCATATCTACTCTTTACCATGATGAGTGTCTGTTGGAATAGAAAGTATATTGTCTGTTCTTTGCATTTCTTTCTCTCCAAGCATCTTTAATGCTTAATTCCTCTACCATTTTGAAGAAGGATTTTGGAAGTTTCTTTCTATTTTGTTTGTTAGCCTTCTGTGTTGTATAGTACAATTTTGTGTCCACTATCCCATTGAAAATTTCTCTCAAAGTTAATTCCTTTTCAAAAAAGGAATTAATTCAAACAAATTAAGCCTCTAAGATGGCAGGCAGTGTTGCTTTGTTTTGCTCAACTTTCACTTCTATTTTACAATGTAACCAAAATGGTGGGGAGGGGGGGAGTTTAAAGTTCCCTTTTAGAGAGAACAAAGAAAACTAACAAAAAATGTTCTTTCTTTAAAATAGATATTAATATTAATTCTTCATTGCTTATTAGTTAAAAAGTCCAGTCCAGTTTAAAAAAGAAGTCCTTTTGTATTTTTATAATAAACAAAAAAAAAGTCAAATTTGTTTGACATCAGGCTCATTTTCACCTCTGTGCCTCTTCTGTCTTCAATATTTTTCTTTTCCTCCTAAGGGTGTTCTTTTTCCCCCCAAAAAATTAGTTAAATCTCACCCAAAGCCAACATACTTTCTTCTTCTCCTGTTCCGGAGCTGTCCCAACCTTTCAGCAGCTTCAATGGCTGCTTCCTCCACAGCCAGAATGGAGAACTTCTCCTGGATCAACCAGGGATTTTGCAGTGTCCCTGGGATCAGCAGGATGCACTCTTCTCAGCCACTGTCTCTATGGGATGGTTTGGGTCCAAAAAAACCATCTAGATACGAAGATGTTAACGCCGGTCCTGGAGCCCCAAGATCGTTTGGCATATCGTCGCAACGTCAGCCCCATACTGCTCCCAAGCGATCAAATATCTATCTGTGTGTGTGTGTGTGTGTGTGTGTGTGTGTTGTGTGAAATGGGGGGAGACAGAGAGAGAAACAGAAAGGATTTTCCCCAGAGGGGAAATCCTTTCATATCGTGTTGCCTACAATTCTCGTTAGTCCCCCCACAATCTATCTATCTATCTTTCTCTCTCTCTCTCTCTCTCTCACACACACACACACACGCACACACACACACACACATACAGATATTTGATCACTTGAAAGGAACAAGCTGCACATTGCAAAGAATGAAGAAGAATGAAGAACAAAGCAAGGCAATGGGGGGGGAGTGAAGCAAGGTGGGGTGTGTGGAGCTGCCATCAACATCCTGACAACTGCCTCATCTTGCAGCAGTTCCAGCAGCCATGTCCATGACCCCACATGCATCGCTCAGTCTCCTGCATCAGCAAGCAAGGAAAAGCAGATTAGTGGCCACACAGAACGCTGAGAGGCTTGCCTCAACAGTGAAGACACTTGTGGCAGAAAACTGCAAGGCTTGCTGTGCCGGTGGAGCATTTGCAGCAGAACACTGTGAGGCTTGTTTCATCAGTGAAGTCACTCATGGCTGGGCATTGCATGATGTGTTATGCACACACAAGCTGCTCCAACAGCAAGACAAGCCTGGCACAATGAGCCTCGCAGCATTCTTCCACAAATGGCTCCACTGGCAAAACAATGCACGTGGCATTCTGCCACAAGTGGCTTCACCGACATGATGAGGTAAGTGGGTGCAATTAAGTTCAGTTAAGCCTATTAAGAACTTTCCCTTGCTGCTTGTCTTCCTGAGGTTATTGGGGGATCTCTAAGCCCCTCCAAGTCCTAGCTAGGGGCTCTTTTGAGCCCCTGCGAGCCGTCAGCAGCCTACCCCTGAACTAAGTATCTGCCAATCTTCTTGGCTGCAGCTGTTATTTGCTGCTTTATTATTTCCAATGTTTCCTTTATCTTTCTTGTTTGTAAGTGATATTTCATGGTCAATTTTTCTTTAATTTTGTTCTTCAGCTTCTTTTTTTTCATCTAATATAAGCTTACTGATTTTATTTTCCAATCTGATCTTCCATTTTGGTGGTACACTGTTTGTTTTTCCTTATTTGTCAATTTTGCATCCCAGCTATTCAGTTTTAGCTGCAGCTGTGCTATATATTAGTTTGTTTCTTGCTGTAAATTTGTGCTTATATTTGATATTCAACTTGAATTATATCTCTATTTTTTATTTAAGATTTCATATACTCTTATGCCTTTGTTATAATGATATAATCAGAAATAATAAAATTAAAATACTTGGATGTAAATTTAAGGAAAGAAGAGTCTTAATTATATTTGGGTATAAAACATAATAGATTGTTCTGAAATTCCAATAAAGATTTATCAATCTGCTTCAGCAATGAATTAATCATAATAGAAGCTACAGCTTTGGATCAAAGCAGTATGGGTCTGAAAATATTTTAATAATTCCATCTCACAAAAAGAAGAATTTGAATATATATCATTCTTGCCTTCCTTTTTCTATCCCAGCTTCATAAAAACAGCTTAGAAGCTTTTAAAGAATTCGTGTTGATCATGAGGGATGGTTAACTTTTGTTAATTTATGCTGACATATGTTATTTATTTCTTTACTTATTTGTGGAATAATATATAGAAATGTTGTCACTGAGAAAAATAAGGAGAGGTATGTAACTTTCTTTTTCATTCTAGGTACATGCAAAACAAGAGTCAGTTTGATGTAGTGATTAAAAGGCAGGAGGCTGGAAACCAGGAAACCATGAGCCCTGCTTTTGGCACAAAGCCAGATGAGTCACCTGGGGCCTCTCTCTCAGCCCTAGGAAGCAGACAATTGTGAACCACTTCTGAAATCCTGCCAAGAAAACTGTAGGAACTTGTCCTGTCAAAACTAAAGTCAAAGAAGTCAAAACTAATTTCAAGGCATAAAGAGGTAGGGGACCATAAAGAGGTAGGGGACCTGCAAAATTTTGTTTTGTAAGCTTTTTGATGCCTTTGGTCATATCTAATGTTAAAACAAAATGTGTATAAATGTGTAAAGAAATGTAATAAAGCTGCATGGAAGTCAATAACATCTCTCCATTTACTAAGTTATCACCAAAGTTTAAAGCAAGCTGTCCCTCATTTTTGAGAAGAGGCTTAAGCACTCCATGAGCTTAAACTTTCCTACTGCTCAATATCAAAAGCACTTCATAATCTCTAGCACCAGCACAGAAAAAATGTCCTAAACCTGACCTGCTGTCTGAGCAAATAACGTGCCACATGTTGTCATTCCAGTGATTGTAAATTCATTGCACTGCTCATTGATTAAAATGTTTTTATTTCTCTGATGTTGGGGGGGGGGGACATTTATCATTATAAATGGTACAAAAATATAATTGTATTTACATTCCTTTCTCCATTCCAAAACATAATTCCAAAATTTAATCCCAAAATAAAATTGAATTACATACATCTGAAATGAGTATTTTTTTGTTTTTTGTTTTATTTTAAACATATATTTTATGTGCAGGTGGGATCATATATAGATTTCTATCTGTTCATTTTAAAGCCCCTGTCACACTGCACCAAAGGATGCAAAGAGGATGTAAAACGGACAAAAAAGCTTGCCATTCGTTGGTAAACGCGATGGACTCACTGCCTCCGTTTTGCTTCCTCTCTATCCGTCCAGCATCCGTTTATTGACGTTTCATCCGCTAAGAAAGTTTGAGCTGCTCAAAACTTTTGCGCGGAAAATGTATCCAATTCGTCCATGTAGCATCCGCTACGCATCCGCTAGGCATCCGTTCTGCATCCGTTACGCATCCGCATATCCGCTAGGCATCCGTTCTGCATCTGCGCAATCTGCATCCGCTCGGACGCAGGGAGGAAGCAGAAGGATGCAAGAGGATGCAGAATGGATGCCTCGCGGATGCAGCATGGAAACAAAGCGTTTAAAATGGAAAAAACGTTCGCAGAGGGGACCTATCTCGGATATTAAGGATGTCCACAGGATGCCTAGAGGATGCCTAGAGGATGCAAAGGACACGCTACTA
>BHFT01065867.1:0-13062 GCA_004320025.1 Laticauda laticaudata | reverse complement strand
TAATTGTGGCGCCGTTGTTCGGATAACTAGGACGTCCGGCAGGCCGTGGTTGCGAAGAGTTTGTCAAGTTGTTTTAATGACAGTTTCCGAGTTGTCGTACGATTGGCATAATTGAACAAAACCTCCAGCCAATTGAGTATGCATCTACTGACAATTAGGAGGTATGTCGCTTAGTAGGACCCGCAAAGTAATGGTGGGACTTTTGCGACCAGGGGCCTCGTGGGTTTTCCCGTCCTTTGTAGGTGGCTTGTGTGGGGGAGGGCATGGTTCTTTGACATTTATTGCAAGAATTTACCCGTATTCGATTGTCCCCTTAATCTATACCCAGCCACCAGACATCAACTTCTAGCAGACTTTTCAATTTTACAATACCAGGGTGGCTTCGTACGAAAGCAAATACCAGTCCTAAAAGTTTGAATTTAGGAGGGATAACTACCCGATCACCGTCACAATAAAAACAACGTCTTTTTTGAATTTCGAGAGTTCGGTTTGTCTGGTCCGGAAAGGGTTTAAGTCTCAGTTTTTTTTTGGTTTTCCGGGCCATCCTTTTACCCTACCGTTCAGTATGCAGGCAGTCAATGGGCTCCTTTTGCAGTAGCTCTGGCAACAATCGTTTTTGCAGATTATCGGTAGATCGGGGCAATGTCTCTATCTGCAAAGTGGTCATGCGTCGGTGCCGTGAGGGGTTTCCTTTCCTCTGTAGTCGGTAATGTGCTCTGCTCAATGCATCTGGCATGGGAGATTTGCTTGCCGTGGGGCGATGTGTCAGTGTATAAGAGGTAGGCTGCTAGGAATTCCTGAACGCATCTAGTCATTCGCGGAGGAAAAATGCTTCCTTGTGGGACTTGTTACGCCGCCAAATTCCTAGGTAGCAGTTTATGGTCGCATTATATCAAAAATGTTCTTCATCATAGATATTCGTGGAGCGTTTCACTCCGGTGACGGATTGCCGGCTTTCTCTGTCTAGTTGACTATAAGTTACCGTTCAGTTTTAGACAGAGTCCTTTGAATAAATAGGCGACGGGTGGCCGTCTCTCTACCTCTAGCCAATTGGTGCTCAGGAAGATGGCAACCGCTCCAAAACGGTGAGGCGTCGCAGGTCACCCGTCAATGGAAGTTGGTTGCTAAAAAACTGGATAAGAACGATGTTTGATGTTAATTAATTTTTTTTTTTTTATTTTTTGGAAGGCTCTTTTTTTCTCTATAACCCTAAGTCCCAAATTGTTTTTTTATCCAAGTATTCGGTGTAATGGTTTTCCGCTAATTGTCGCTTTGGTTGGGGTAGGAACTACGTATAAAAATTTATTAGTTCCCAAAAATGCTGCAATTTTAGTTTGTTTCTTGGCCTCTGGTGCGTCTTTATGCTCTTGACTTTTTTGTCAGTAGGGTGTATACCTCTCCATCTATTAAAATAGCAGAAATTCGAACGCGATCAGTCCATTAAGCAGCATTTTTTCTTTTTTACTTTTAGGCCAGTAATTCTCTGAATTTTGTTAGTACGTCTCTTAGTCTTTTTTTCTAGCTGGGTCGTATCTTTGGCTGAAATTAGACGTCGTCAAAAATACGGTAGTGACCCTT
Source organism: Laticauda laticaudata (assembly GCA_004320025.1). Classification (NCBI taxonomy): domain Eukaryota; kingdom Metazoa; phylum Chordata; class Lepidosauria; order Squamata; family Elapidae; genus Laticauda; species Laticauda laticaudata. The sequence goes on along the minus strand of BHFT01065867.1, from coordinate 11,484 downwards.
TTTTTCGCATTTCAATTAGGCGTTTCCACCACGACCGTCAGGTTTAATTGGTGTTACGATGGCGTTTCCCATTTAGCATGGTCAACAGGTTCCAAAACCCTTGGTCTAATTAATTTATTAGTTGTTCCTCTTTTTTTTGCTTTTTAGAGCAAAGGAACTCGTCTGGGCTTTTAGTCTTCTAGGGCTTACCATAGGGGGTCTAGAACTAAAGGAAATTGGGGTCGGCCCCGATACGCGCTAGGGAGCGGATACCGTCGAATAAGTCCTGGAATCTCGTGGATCAGAGTTCGCTTCTCACGCCTCGGATGTATTGCGCGGCATAACCCGGTCCTCACTCCGTCATCTCCGATGCCAATGGTGCGAACCTGTCGATGCCACTAGGACGGCAGGGTTGGTCGGCTCTGCGTTGTCGCAACTAATTGGTCCACAGCGACGGCAAGTAGTACTTTCGACGGGTTGTTTGGTACGGCGACTCGGACACATGTCCTAAGGCACTAGCCACCAGAGAAATCTCGGTTTTCACTTGGGTAGTCATGTCAGGTTATTTTGCTCTCTGGAGTTTCCTTATGTCTTGAGATATTCCTGGATAGCTGTGAAGGACAATACTCACCCGAGATCAGAGTCTATGTCTACTCACTTATCGGGCAAGGGTGCCTTTCTCATTTTTTTCACTTTTATTTTTAATTTCTTCCCGCGCTTTCTGTCTGAGCGGCTTCGCAATAGTGAACAATTGATGCGTTGTTTTTCTCTGGGCTGAACTTGGCTCGTTATGTTCCGCTGCACAGTGTTCTCTTCATGGTTTCGTTTTTCGGCTACAGCCTTGTGGGGGATGAGTTGCTACGTCTGTTTGGGCTGTAAGTTTTTCTTCATTTCTGCAGACCTTCCTCGATGGGTCACCCTGTTATTCTTACAAGCGTTCTGACAAGATGGCATCAAAGGAACGTCGAAATGCAAGCGACTCGAGGATCGGTTTTATCATCCGACATGCCGGCGCATTCTGGCCAATTTCTTTTTTTCGCGCACCATTTTGTATGTGCGTATAGGCGTGGAGATCTTCGGTCGGTCTTTCCTCTCCGGATTCTGACATCTGACCGTCAAAATATCTTTCGTGGGTGGTATGGTGTGTGGCAAATTGTTTCTTCCGTCTGGCTAGGCTCGTTTTGGTCGTTGTTTCGAATTCACTCTGTTTCCAATTTTGACCGTGGATTTTTTCGTCGGCTTCAGCGCTGTGGCTTTCATGCGATGGCTTCGGGCTACAGTTATGTTTGGGTTTATTTACGCAGCTTGCTTTGGTAAAATTAGAGTCTCTTAAAACCATATTACTCGATCTCAATCGCTTCATCTAAGTTCAGGGAACATCACATGCTCCCCCCAGTTGTCGGAGAGCTTGCCCAAAATCAGCGACTGGTCCTCACGCTTCTTTCTGGCTCTTGCAGTAAAATTCGTGGCCAGCTTGATAAGGTTTGACACCACCAGAGCATAGTGAAGCCTTCCGTACTCTTTTGGCCTTTTCTCAGGCGCAAGTCATTTGCTTCACATCTGCGGGGCTTCACTAATGGCCTTGGGCCATTATTGAAGAATGGTGGCCTGCAGTGTGTCAAGAAAACAGCCGCTCTTACGCTGGTTCTGGAGATCTCTTCCCATCTCGTTACTTTCTAACATGCATTTTGGAAACTGGTCTACGTAGGATTCCCTATTCCTCATTCATTGGGATTGATAAGTGTGCGGGCCGGCCGCGTTATTTCCAGCCATTTGTCTTAGTCTGTTTTTGGTTTCCCGCGTGCTCAGTTCCTCCGCGTTTTGTAAGGACATCTCGCACTCGGGTCGCAGTTGTTCCATCCGGAAATACGCGGGTAGACCGGGTTCCAACATCCAACAACAAAGTCTTTATTTGTTAACAGTAGTTGAAGAACGGAACATTGGCTCAAGCCGCGGCAGCCCTTTTATGGCGGTTTGCCTGCTGGCTTGTAGCCAATGACAGATATTTATTTTTGCCGCCTTTAAGCAGCTTGTGGATTGGTTCCTAGTGAACCAATCCCTATACTGGCTTTCTTAGTCAATCAGAATCATGCATTTAGGAGTGTACTATTTTTATACAGAACACAGATAGCCTTCAACTTACAACCACAATTTGGATCACACTTTTCTATTTCTAACAAGATGAGCGATGCCTGATTTTATGGCCATTTTTGCCATGGTTGTTAAGTGAATCGCCTCAGTTAAGTGAATCATCGCAGTTGTTAAGTGAATCCAGCTTCTCCCATTGACCTTGCTTGTCCAAAGCTGGCTGGAAAGGGGTTCTGACCCACACCCTTTTCCAATAAATCAAACACAATCCAAAGGGAACAGAAACCTTTTAATGCTTCTGCAAAATAATTAGCTATGATAAATACAAGCCTTGCCAATCTGTGTGAGACTTGTCAAAAGATAACAGACAAGAAATAATTTGCAATACAAAAATCTTCAAATACAAACTCAGGATACTTGGAATGTCCACAAGGCTGGAGTTTCAAAACGTCTTTGCCTTTTGAAAAGAACGTTTGTTTCAAACCTGGCTTTTATCTTCTTGAAGGAGGGGCCATTATCTTGCAGCCTTACTCCCGAGTTGCCCATGCTGTTGTAGGTGTTCTTTCATAGGAGCAACCCTGCGTGCATGCGCACTTGACACAGGCTCCTCGGGAACCTCCTCATCACTGCTGCCAGCCCCTACAATCTCTGAAGGCAGCAGTCCACTCCCTAATGGTCCTAGCCCCTCATCTAAGTCCTCATTCTCCTCAGCTGTCCACACCTGCTGCCATCTAATCACAACAACAGAGTATAAATGGTGATCAAATGGTGACTTCAGGATGCTTCGATTATCTTAAATACATGCTGGTTGCAAAGTGCCTAAATTTGGTCATGTAACTGCTGCAAGGGACCATTCATAAGTTCGTAAGTGCAAGGACCATTCATAAGTTACTTTTCTCAGTGCCGTTGTAATTTTGAATGGACTCTAAATGAATGATTGTTAGTTGAGAATTACCCATCATGTTACGTTGTCATGTGGGACAGGTAAATGTCTAATAGAGTCTAAGCATTCTTGTTCCAGTGCCTGTCTTTATTTGACACCTTTCTTTGAAAAACAAACACTGGAGGGCTATGTAAGTTACTGCAGGAATCACATGGCCATGTATACTATCTATATGATAGAGTATAATTCGAATTTGCAAATAGAATTTCCTAACATTTTATCTGTAGGTGTTATTTTATTGGCATTTTGATTCCTTAAGCAGTAACAGGTCCAACTATTTTCCTTGCAAAATCAACACATAAGGAAATATTTTAATGCCAGCTAATTAATATTTGTGAAGTTGCTCATGGAACATATTAATTAGATTGCCTGATGCTGCCTCTTTCCAGCCAAACTTTGCTGACAGTGAGAATTTCTATTGTATTCCTGATTTAGATCAATTGATCAATTTGGAACAGAGGTTTCCTAAGATAGAACAGGAGAAGAATTACTTTCAGATTTGAACCTCATTTGGGAATCATGCCTGTTTAATAGTGATTCACACAAAAACCCAGATGGCCCTTTGAAAACGATTATTTGAGGAAGTAACTGAAGTAAAAATACCCACAGTAATCCAAGGGAGAAAAGGCAGATCATTGAGTTATCTTAATTTGTTTCAGATGCTACATCAAAGGCTATTTTTAAAATCTTAATAGGTCCAGGTAGAAGTTTGGGCCACCATTTCAACTCAGCTATTTTTGCTAGTTTTCTGTATAACTGACATTTGTTGTCTGTCTGTCTCTATTACATGTTCACCATTATAGCTTTTTATTATGCATTGTCTTGAGTGTGACCCCTTTGTTGTTCTCCATCACCTTTTGCAGACTGAAAAGATTTCCTAAATAACCTGTCTCTTTCTGTGCTATTTTTCTTGGCATTTCATCACTCCCTAAAAATTGCTTCCTGCAAATAACATGTTCTGTAACCTTAATTAATTGATCCCAATCTCCCTCAGCTGGCAGCTGCTGCCTGACACTGAAAGACTCTAATCAATTTCACATAAGGCACAGAACCACATTGATTTTTCATTTAGCAATCACTTCATTGAATGACAGAATTGCTGATTCCAGTTTCAGTTGCTAAACTGATTACTTATACATAAAAAATTAAACAATACAACAATATTTTTTTAAATCATGAACATTTTTCCTGTTAATTTTATACTTTGAAGATATAGGTTAAGTGGTAAGCATAAACACTAGTTATTGCTACCAGTGTGTTGTTCAGTTTTTGTGTGTATTCAATCATGTTAACTCAATCAACTTTTAGTATTATACAGCAATTGAAAAGATTTTTGCATATTTCTCTTTAATCATGCTTTCTCAAATAACAATTTTGAGCCACATACTTTATCGTAAAATCTGGAAAATGTTCAAAATGAAAACTACATCAGTTTGAAAACAGTGAGAATTAAAACCATTTAGCATCCTTATGCATGACTGACACAAGAGATTCTTTGTTTGCAAAATATAGGGTAATTAGGATCTGCCTATACAGTTATAATCAAAGGTCCTGATAGAATAAATAATATTTCACACCATGTGTGAAAAAAGTTTGGAGGTTAATTTTTTAAAATCATTTCTGGTAGGTAGAATATGGAAAGAATAAACCAGAAATAACATTTTTATGCTCACAATCTAATAAGTTGCCCAGAGTTGAGTAAATGAATACCTTTTTTATTTCAGTTATTGGGAAATCAGCAAAATAAAACAATCCTATAATCACTATTGTTCTTAAAACAATAAATAAAGTAGTTCAACCCAATCAGTATTTGTCACTTCAACAATGCCTATACAATAACAATTAAACAAAAATAAAAGGCTTTGTGATCATTTGAATGGTGTCCAAGCTCTGATCTGCAAATATAGAATTGGGCAGCATCAAATTGAAAGAATAATTAAATAATTATTTTTTTCTGTAAACTTCAGACTTGTGGACCCATACAGGTTTGGTTTTTGTTTTNCCGGTTAAGCAAATAGTATAAAGCAGCTGTGTCCAACCATGGCAAATTTTTAAAGACCTGTTTACTTCAGCTCCCAGAATTTCTTAGCCAGCCGTTCTGTTTTTTTTACTTTCTTGAACCAGTTCTTGAACCAAATTAAGCCTAATTACAACCTACATTGGCTAGACTGGGAAATATTTTTAATGGCAGTATGTGAAAAGTATTTTATATTGGTCTCTTATATGCACAATTCAATAAGTTAATAATTGTTACCTAACTGATAAGGTTGCATTTAGTAATAACCCTTTCTTTTGTCTGTGCCTACATTGGATTTATTTTAATATTTGGGCACCTGCAATTGGCTTTTATTTGCTTATTTTCTTCAATGTTTTACATCAGTTTTCTCCACTATTAACACTCTTTTTCCCTCTTACAATTATGTAAAATCCACCTCTCACATCTGTACATTGTAACAGGAGAACCGCCACTGTCTCAATCTAACTTTTGTCTTAATTGAAATGTCTCATAGTTTTATGAATTTATCAAGGCCCCTCAGTCCGCTTTGCCCATCATTGTGATTGTCTGAATCTCTTTTGCACACTCACTATATTTATTAAATATGGATCTGAGAAAATTACCACTGTTAAGCACTGCTATAGTTGCAATTGATCTTCCATGGTTTTATTACAAAATCACAATTTAAGCATTTCTTAATTTCAATGAAGCATTAGAGAAGTACATACTGGGCAAATGCACTATACATAGCTTTTAATAAAATGAACAAAATCCACTTTACAAATAAGAAAGTTTTAAAAGCTATCTCTGTAATCATGGGTGTGATTTTGAGTGCTTCAATTCATGAGTACTAGGACAAGGTATGTTTTTGCTCATTTCTTTTATTGGTTTTGCCCAGCCAGCTTTTTATTTCCTTATTGCACTCTGTACTTTATTGGGAATTTGGATGGACTTCTTTCTATAACACGTGTTACAGAGGGCTGCTCTTAAATAATACCTGAAAGAAGCAATTTTGTGTGCTCTAGAATTGCATATCCCTACGTCACAAGCTGTATTGGTTGCCAGTTTGCTTCAGGGTTCAGTTCAAAGATTCTTGTAATGATCTACAAACCCTCGCATAGAATGGGGCTGGGTCACTGGAGGGACTGCTTCTCTCTGGTTACATCTACCCTTCCCATCATATTTGGCATAAGGAGCTTGTTATGGGTCCAATTTGCTAAAGAGTTCCACCTGACAGTTCCACCTCACAGGATCCAGGAAACTTATCTTCCAAGGTATTGGCTCTGTGAAATGCAGTACCATCTCAGGCCCCATTCTCCTAAGTGAGATTGGCCCTGACCTGTTATTTTCCTGAAAATCTCTTCACATTTGAATTTGTCAGCAGGCGGGAAGATCCCACAGCTATATTGTATGCAGTTTGGTGTGTGTGTGTGTGTAAAATTGATTTACAAATAACTCAAGCTAGTGAACATAACTAACACACCTTACTCCTATTTTCTCCACAATAACAACCCAGTGAGGTGGGTTGGGGTGAAAGAGAGAGTGCCTGCCCCAAAATCATTTATGTTTTAACATTCTAATGGTTTTTTAAAGTTTTATTTTTAATTGTTCTTTTTTATTGTACACTATGAAGAATCATATTTGTGAAACAGGTGGCTATATACATTTGATAAATAATATTTGTTTCTAAATATATTCCAAATATACAATAAAATTGCATTTTAATATACACTATTGACAAATAATTTTATATGCTGGGCAACCACTTAGTCAGAAGTGCTAGAAGAACAGATCCTGGTAATTATTCCTTGCCCTCCTGTGTTTTCCCACCTGGAGCAAACTGTTGTCTTTTACAAACACATCTATTTCTTTACATTCACACATCTGCAAACATATAAATAGTTGAAAACTTCATCTCTTGCAATCATTCTTTAAAATTTGCTTCAGTGAGACCAGTGGAAACATCTTTAAAAACTTGATTAGGTCATGTTGTTCTGGGAAAGGAACAAAGCATTGAAGAAAATTAGTTCCCCCACCCCACTACACACATACACAAACACACACACACACAGCAGGAAGTCAACTAAAATAGTCCTTACTTGTATTTAAAAATACATGTACTGACATCTTCGGAGGCTAGTTCAGAGCATTGCAGGTGAGAAAAGGTTTTGTTTTTCAACTGGATTCAGTCCTGAGTAAACTAGGATATTTGTTACATCAGAGTCTGAATTGAAACTTGTGGTCACCGTGCACTCCTGCTTAACACTGTAAAATAAACTTTTGGATGACCTGTGTGTTTCTTTGGGAAAACTTCCTGCTGTATTCAATAGAACTTACCCATAGACTTAGAAAGCTATGTTTTCTTGTAGTCACAGCATACATCCAAGTCACTAGATACTGGTCATAATTTATTATTATAATCTGTAACAAGATCAGTACTCCAAGTATAACTTGAACACATTGCACAATTACAATCTAGAACAAATTCATGCAGATATCAGGGTTTCATTTGTAAAAATAAGGATATCTGGTTCTCTGTAGAATATTTCTGTTCCTAGTAATCATAAAGATTCTGGTATCCTATCTTTATTTTTTTAGCTTATTATATGTCTGATTACTAAACTGGTAGTCCTTCACTTATGACTACAACTGAGCCCTAAATTTATGTTGCTAAGTGGGACATTTGTTAAATGAGTTTTGCTCTATTTTACTACTTTTCTTGCCACAGTTGTTAAGTGAATCATTGCAGTTGTTAAATTAGTAACATGGTTGTTAAGTCACTCTGTCCCAACCCAACCCACCTCACAGGATTGATCTTGTAGGGAACATAAGAGGGCCAGGACCATTAGGTATGTCCATCATTTTGTAAAGTAATAATGGTGGGATAAAAATCTAATAAATAAAAATAAAAATTGAGAAAAGAACAATTATGCAAAGCCTATGGATTTTAGCTAACTATCTGGCTTGACAGTGCAGTGCATAATTGTTTCGCTATCCTTAGAAAGAAACCACCCGCTCATAAAAGTGTACCCAATATGGCACTGGTCTACTAGAATCATTAATAAAATGACATTCCAAAATTACAGCTTTATAATCGTTGCCAATCTCACTAGAAATATATTCTTAAACTGTGGAGGTCAGGCAATTATCTGTCATGCTGCACTCTGCACTAAGAAGCAATAAAACATTCTCACACTGTAGTACCTAAAAAGGAGGGAATATTGCCACAATGCTTATTTTCTTGTTCACCTTCAAACATTATCCCTATTGATGTTCTCTCTCAAATAATCTTCAAAATAGAGTGCATTTTTCATGAGTGGGAAAAGTCTCTCCTCTCTTCTTTAAGGTTCAGAGCAGATTTAGGTAGTTTTCCAGAAATATAGTTCAACTGCTACTGTAATGAGCCTTAAAATATGTAGCTACTATTTTCCCCAAGATGAGATCCCAAATAATTAACTCATGAAAACTATAGGATACTTTTCAACTAAAATAAGATTTTACAGTTGTAGACAAGTGGGGGTGAGGGGTGGGAAATCAAATAGCCTAAAATTACTTCTATGTATAATTTAAAGAAGCTGTGAATAACTTCCAGCATGCCATAAAAGCCTTCAAAGAAGTTAAAACAAGACAAGAAAATCTATTATCAACCTTCTTGTTTCACTCTAGAATTTCTGTGTGGAAAAGGAATCCTCCCTATCTTCCTTCTTTCCAAATGTCAAGTTTGCACAGTGGCTGCACCCAGTACTTTATACATGCAGAGATTATTGCTCTGGTGTTCTTTCCTACCTGCAAAACAAGTATTTTCAATGTAGCCTTAAGAAGAAGCCATCAGATTTGCTCTAGCCAAATTCTGACAAATTAAATACCTTTGATGTTATTGGCATTATTTACTGATCTAACCATTTTGAATCTACTTGGAAGACAAGTACTTTGGGCGGGAACTTTGCAAAGGCTCTTTTATCATGCCAAAATTGTTCATTTTTTTCAGTGTTTCCTCCCTTACAATTATAAAATGCCTGCTACATTTTTATTCTGATGTCTGTAAATATAACTTTGTTAAAATAGATTAGATATAAATCTTGATAGCATTGCTGACTTGATAGACATTTGATTTCCTGTTTTTCTGTAAGGTAGGTTTGACAATGTCCTTTGATGATAATATTACTGTGCATAATTTAGTGGAGGATTGCTTCATTTAACTCTTACGGAGATCTGTAATGTAATTTGATGGGTTTTAATTAAAAACTGGTTATATACAAAATCAGGGCAGATTTAAATTAAATCTGAGATCCATGACATTTTCAGGGGTGGAAATTTATTAGTTCAGACCGGTTCAAGCGAACCCCTTGTTCCAGATCAGCTGGCAGCAAACCGTTTGCTGTGACGATCATATGGGCTCGCCCACCCATCCCTGTTCTTTCCTGTGCTTTATTTCCTTTTGTTAGCACACAGCTGATTCATGTGGCAGAGCGGTTTGCCATGCCTCAGCTGTTTTATTCACAGGGACTCCTGTAGAAGGTAAGTATTAGAGCTTTTTAAAACATGGAGCACATGATGCCCAACCGGTTGTATACTGGTGGAATCCCACCATTGGACATTTTCCAATGTAAAGGTGTATGCGGTACAACCAAGGCCACATTTTATGCAATGAAATGCATTCAGTTAAAATAATTCGTAAACTCTTCCATTTACATATCTTTGGTGGATATTTGGGAGCAAACCAATGCAATACATTTCTTCATATCTAAAGGAACAATTCAATTTAGAATAACAGAGAAGTTATAATTGCCACATTACAGTAAAGACTGCTCCAAAATCACTCCAAAAAGTTGTGGATGTGCTAGGACAAAAACCCAAAGTGAAGTTTGGCCCAAAATAAGTGTCATACCTAGCCATCACTTCTCAGATACAAATGTAGAATTTGTTCTTAAGAAGCCCATTATTAAAAATGCTGTTTTAAAATCACTTTAAACACTGGACATATTTGGTTTTGTGTCTTCCGACACAAGAAATTAGGACACTGGTTTGCACACTTCACTAAGAAAGTGATTACCACAACATCATTTATGTGATTTCTTTAACATGTTCACCAGCAAACATGTTTCTTGAACATATTTGTTTCTGAAAATAAGTAAATTTGTATTATGTATTGATAACCTTCAGCCATTGGCATAATGTAAGTCAGTGTTTCTCAACCTTGAGAAATTTAAGTTTTATGAACTTCAGCTCTCAGAATTCCCCAGTATTCTGGGAATGGAAATCTACACATTTAAAAATGTCAAGGTTGAGAAACACAAATAAAAGTTATTTCAATGTATGTAATCACGTCAAAGAGTTGTGGGAAACAATGGGAAGAGGAAACACTATGCATAATTACTTGATCTTCTGAACAAAAGAAATTTGTGGTAGAAATCTAATATATACCTGTGTACATGCTTGATGGGGGCCCACATCATAGCAACGCTTTTTCTTCTGTAGTTAAATGTTGCCTGTAATAGCAAGTATTGACAATATTGACAATACAATTAAGTGAAGAGAGATCTCCCCCTCTTTTTATTATCTGTAATTCAACTCTTGACATCATACATTTTTCTTTTCAAGGTCTCAATTGAAATTTCAATAGATTCAGGAATAAAACATCTTTACCTCACCAACCAGTTTCTTCAAGACTATGAAAATAAGCTTTGGGAAAGTCAGCTTATTTTCAGTTCTTCTCTTTAGACCAATATACAGTGAATAATTTTGATTTTGCAGATTTTTTTTCATCATTTAGTTCACAAACTACCATTAGAATAGACTTCTTCTAGATATAATGTTCCAAGCAATCCACTCATGAATGCCATCGGATCTCTTGTGTGAGAGTTAATTTCCTGCTTCCTTTTTTTCTTCAGAACAGCTGCTGTAAAGTAGTTGGTGTGGAAGTATTTTGCAATTTCAACATTAGCCTTTATTTCTGGAAATTGAAGTCTTTGGCTATGAGGGGCTTCAAATTAGCATTGCAACTGCATGTGATTAGTTGGAGCTTTTTTGAGTTTCTTGCAAATTTGTTCTCATACTATATGCAGTACATGTGTAGTGTTAATTGTGACAGGTCTGCCTACTAGGCATTTAAATTAATTATAACAGTTTCAGCTTTTACTGCTACTGTTTGCAAGTATGGAGAAATATTTGCATTTCCCGATTTAGCTGTTGTTTTGTAGAATCATACAATTGAAAGTGTTCTGTCTGGAAAGAAGCGCGTGAGACCGGGTTCCAACAATAAAGTCTTTTATTAAACTTGCTAAGCAATAGTAACGGAACAACAGCCCAAGGCAGCCCTTTTTATAGCGGCTTGCCCACAGCTTGTGGCCAATGACACCGCTTTAACTGTTCCTGCCATTTGGCGGGTTAACCTGATTGGTTCTCGAACAGCCAATCCGCGAATGGCCTTTTCGCCCAATCAGAATAGGGAACTTGGAGCCTACCAAGTTCCATACAG
>BHFT01065866.1:0-15777 GCA_004320025.1 Laticauda laticaudata | reverse complement strand
CACACACACACACATATATACATGGGAAAATTTAACTTTCCTATCAATACAGTAAAGAGAATTGGTGCAAAGTAAAATGATCAATTGGTGAGAGGTTTTATCTCCTCATGGGAACCCTAAGTAGGAAGGACTTCCAAAACCCTAAAGGAGAGAAGCTCAGTCATTAATCCAAATTCATTTGAAGAAGGATTTTCTCCTCTTTTGAGAAGATTAGCTTCCTTTGGGCTTGAGATGACTGTCCTGAAATCAAGATAATTGTTTATTTTCAGTGACAAAGTGTTTAGAGTGACGTTCCAAAATGAAAAGCTAAATATTTTGTGCATTCTTAGGGTTTTGTTGCATGAAAATAAAGTTACAGGAAAAAATACTGATAGGTAAGATAGAGATATATAGAAAGGTGGCTGGTTTGAAAATAAATAAAGATAAGACAAAGATCTTGACAAAGAATATGCTATCAAGACAAAAGAACTGCAGACCTATTGAAATTAAGGTCACGAATAAGATCAAGTACTTGGGGATATATTTGACAGCAAGATGCAGTACACTAAAGAGAAATAATTATGTCAAACTTAAACAGCAGATAGTGCTAAATTTGGTGAAATGGGAAAATTTACAACTGTCATTAATAGGGAGAATATCAACAATCAAGATAAACATATTACCCAGAATTTTATATATGTTCCAAACAATTCCAATTAGGTTGGAAAAGACTATTTGAAGATTTAAATAAAATTGTGTTGAAATATATATGGCAAGGTAAGAAAGTGAGAATAAAGTTAAATTTTTGCAAGATGCTAGAATAAGAGGAGGATTTGGTTTGCCTGATTGGGAAGTTGTATTACCAGCTACAAATCTGATGTGGGTTAAGGAATGGATAACATAAAGAAATGCTGGATTGTTGACACTAGAAGGGCATGATCTGTTGTTGGGGTGGCATGCTTTTTTATGGTATAAAGGAACCAAAAACACAGGGTACTTTTGAAAACATTATATATGGGAGTCTCTGTGGTTAAACTGGGAGAAGATTAAATACAATGTTATCTGAAAATTCCAGTCTGGCTATCGACTATTGAAGCATTTTCTTATACTATAATATACAAAAGGAACAAACAGTTAGATATGGTGAAATACTGAATGAAAAGGGTGAACTTAAATCTATACAAAAACTAGAGGAAAAGGTATAAAAATGAATTGGTTTTCATATGCGCAAATACATTCAAGGTACGATAAAGATTCTAAAACAGAAGGTTTCTATGATAAACTGACTGATTTAGATAAGATTTTGACAGGTACTGATGAAAAGGTGATTAAAAATTGTATGAGATTTATTTAGAAATTAAACTAGAAGAAGAACAAGTTAAAGAAACTATGATTGCTTGGGGGAAGAATTTTGGATGTGGGATTGATCCAGAAAATGGCAAAAAATTGTGTGTCTCAAAATTATGAAATGACAATGTCAACAGCATATATAAGAAATTTGTATAAGATGTTTTACAGGTGGCATTTTCCCACCTGTATGACAAGAATAGCAAGAATGTTCAAGAATAAATCTGAAAAATGTTGGAAATGTCATCAGACACCTGGCTCATATTACCATATTGTGGTGGACTTTGCGGATGCTAAAAAATACTTGACTAAAATCCACACGTGTTGGAAAAAAAATGACAAAAAAAACATATAGATTTGAAACCAGAGATATTTTTATTGGGAATTTTACCTGAAATATACCATAAAGACTTGAAATACACCGATTGTAAATGTCTTAACAGCACCTAGAATTGTATTTGCTAAAAACTGGAAAAAATGAGAAAACACCACAGGAGGAAATCATAAAGAAAATATTGGAATGTGCTGAAATGAGTAGATTGACATTTGAAATTAGAGAACAAGATAATAAACAATTTTATAAATTTGGATCTATTCTATCAATGGTTAGACAATAAAATATAGTAATGAAATATGTAGACTTTTAGAAATATTAAATATATAAAGATGTATTCTTTTCTTATTATATCTACAAAAATGATTCTTTTGATGAATTCAGATTTGGGATGATTCAGATTTGGGATGATAATATGAACTGTCATAAAACAAATTAAGTAAAATATGATTATTCCTAAAGCCATGAATGAATAAAAAGTGTAGTCAAATGATTGATTAATAATGGTATTAATGTATTTAATATTTGATTGAAAATACGAGATTATATACAATGTAATTGTAATTAGAAGAATTATGAAATGGAAGCACAAAACAATCTGTAAACCAACCGGCACATTGTATGTATATATATGGAAGATGGCTTGATGTTTTTATGTTTTGTTTGTTTATGTTCGTTTTAAAAACCAATAAAAATTTAAAAAAGTATTTCATCCTGTTCAGTAAGGAGGCAGTAGACAGTAGATAAGCTACCGTATCTATATGAGGGATGAGTGATGGCATTGATATTCCAAGACTTTTTTTTTAATCTGGATATTTCTACCAGCCATAAAACTAGATATCCATGCCTCCCTTGTTTGTTAATGACTATGTCACAACTATGACTGTGGACTAAAACCTCTAAAAGCATACATACAATTGGAGGCCTAAATATGTTGGAGAGAAGAAAACTGACAAAGATGATTATGGGGTTGGAGGCTGAAATATATGAAGAACAGTTACAGGAATTGGGTATGTCTAGTCTAACGAAGAGAAGAACCACGGGAGACATGACAGCAGTGTTCAATATCTCAGGGGCTGCCCCCAAAAAGAGGGAGTCAAGCTATTCTCCAAAGCCCCTGAAGGCAGGAGAAGAAGCAATGGATGGAAACTCATCAAGGAGAGAAGCAACCTGGAACTAAGGAGAAATTTCCTGACAGNGAAGGCAGGAGAAGAAGCAATGGATGGAAACTCATCAAGGAGAGAAGCAACCTGGAACTAAGGAGAAATTTCCTGACAGTGAGAACAATTCATCAGGCTTGCCTTCAGAAGTTGTGGGTGCTCCATTACTGGAGATTTTCAAGAAGACATTAGATAGCCATAGGGTCTTGTGCTTTAGCTGAGGGTTGGACTAGAAGACCTCCAAGCTCCCATCCAATTCTGAAAATTCTGTATCTCAACATGAGACCTGAGCTAAACTTTTCAGTGGTACAATATTTTTAAGCCACAGCATTTGTTTTCCTAGTGAGCAGGTATTTAGTGTCTGTTTTTCTTGGGTCTCCTTGGGAATAAATCTTCTGATTTCTAATTAGTGTCTTTACTCTTTTACTGAGCCAGGGGTAAAAGTATTATAAGAACAAAGTGATTTTTATTTCTTCTTTTCCATTTGTTATCTAGATGTTTCAAGATAAAGAAAACTTTCAAATATAAAGAGTGGATTTTGAAAATTTGGTTGTGCAGACATTTTGATCATTTTAAAAATAAGTCTTTGTCCCAAGAGGAACAGTTCACCAGAAGGAAATATAAAACAGCTGAAAACATGAAAGCCTTTTGCCATTTTGCTTAGTCAAATCCATCCTTTAGTTTTCTTATTCTTTTTTCCCTTTTGAACGATCAAAAAAGAAAAAAAAAAGATGAAAGAAAGTTCAGTAAAAAAAATGCAGAAAGAGCTTCTGAGGAAAATGTTAGCAGATCAGAATATTATGCTGTCCTGTGTGGGAGGAAAAACCTTTATTGACCTATTAAGAATCATAAACAAAGATATATATATTGCTAGTAATGTGATGCAAATATTATCCCATTGAAAGACTATTAATTTCCCATTAAATGTAAAGTGAAGAATGAAGAAATGAAAGAAGAAAAGAACAGAAAAATCTCAAACAGTTAAATTCAGCAAAATAACATTTAAATACAAGTTGATTTGTTAAAATCCTTTGACAAAAACATTTAAAAAGCAACAGCTGTAAAACATAACTGAACTATTCTTCTAAATTCATTTTTTATCTGCCTTTATTATTTTTATAAATAACTCAAGATGGGGAACATATCTGATATTACTACTTCCTCCTATTTTCTCCGCAACCACCACATTGTGAGGTGGGTTGGGCTGAGAAACCATGCTTGGCCCAACAGTTCAGATTCCTTCCTTGATCATTTTCTCCTTCAAAAAACAGAGTGAACACCAATTAATCTAGCCCAACTTCTTTTCTTCAGGTTTTTCTTTACCTTAATCCAATTATAGGAGTAATAACCTCAATATTAGCAAACACAAAAAATAAGGTTCCAAAAAGGGAGGAATCAACAATATAAAAATATAAAAGAGAAATTTATAGAAAAAATAAAAAGGAAAGAAAAGGTGAAGAAATAATCCAATAATAATCCAATGATAATAATCCAGTAGTCCAACAAAAAAATAACACACACAAAAGGAAAGAGAAAAAACAAAGAGCCAGTCAAGAAGAAAAAAAAAATGTCCCAACTAATCAAGGAGAGAAGCAGCTTAGAACAAAGAAGAAATTTCCTGACAGAACAATTAATTAGTGGATTAATTAATTAGGTTTCCAAGAAAAGACTGTACATCCATTTGTCCAAAACACTATAAGGTCTCTTTGCCTTGAGCAGGGGGTTGGACTAGATGACCTCCAAGGATCCTCCCTGTGGTATGATCCTGTAACATCCTGATGCAGAGAACTGCACTGCTCTTATGCTAGTTTACCATACTTACTTCTCTCTTTGCTTGATTTAAATGACACCATTGCCTTAAAGTGCTGAGCTGCTGGCCTATAGATAGCCTCTGAAATAATTTGTCTCATCAGACATACTGGTCCGATAATTTATTTTATTTAATAATAATGTCTATGATCTACTATTGACCGTTTCATTATATGTTGGGAGTTAAAGAGGCCAAAGGTACTGATTCTGCTTATTATAGTTCCACACTTCTTCAAAACTTCATGTAAGATTTATGCACAGATACCATCACAGAGGAAAACTAACCAAAATACTATTTAGCAAAGAAATAATCCCCTCCTGGGAACACAAGGGCAAAAATTCAGTGACATTGCCAGTTATAACCAAAGTTTCTATAGCTTTCTTAATCCCCTAGAACATTTTCTTCAACCTCAGTAGATAATCTTCCATGCAATGGGGAAGAAAAAGGAATGGCAGGTGAATTTAATTATTTTTGACAAGAAATCAACCCACTGGTTCCTATTTTTTATGGCATTGGAGCACTTCCATTCTTTTCTTTTTTTTAAAGAATTGGGAAAATAGAAGAAGAAGCAATCAGAGAGAAGGCAGTAATAATGGGATGAAAAGAGTGACAGAGGAGAAATTTACGTAAGATGACTGAGTGGTATTTTGGCAACATTTCCCCAAACATTTCCCCAATCTGACCAACCTTTTGCTACCTTGACAGAAACATTGGCCTGCATGAGTTGGTTGCTGAGATGTCAGAAGAAGAAGCAGCCATGATGTGGAAGCAGCTTAACCCCTTAAGGGGTCAATAGCTAGGCCAGGACAAAACAGATTTTTGTAGAAAGTTAGTTTAATAATTCATTCAGTTCTTTGGGGTAAATATTTAACTTCTTTAGACCAGAAGACTTGTGGACTTCAATTTCTAGAATTGAATATCTAGAATTTTAACTTCTTTAGACCAGAAGACTTGTGGACTTCAATTTCTAGCATTGAATATCTAGAATTTTAACTTCTTTAGACCAGAAGACTTGTGGACTTGAATTTCTAGAATTCTTCAGGCAGCCACGCTCAGAACTTGCTATGGCCAACTTACTGCAGGACAATTCAATCCTTCAATTTAATTATTTAAAATAATTTTAAAACATTATTTTAATTTTTGTCACATTTCATTTTATCTCTCTTTTGGCATCCTTTCTTTAATGATTCTATTCCACCATTTCTTCGATATTAGTGTAATGCTTGTCCCATAGCAAGTTGGCCATGCCAAGTTGTCCTAGACTTACTATGAGGGCTGGAAAAGAAAGAGAGAGAGAAAGAAAAAAAAAGACAGAAGGGAAAGAGAGAAAAAGGGAAAGAAAGAGAGAGGGGAGAGGGAGATTTTAGTCTAATTTAGTGCACCAAACATTATGAGTTTACATATCAGTCATGCAAACTCAGGTAAAAAAAAATCAGCAGTTCAAGGTTATTACATTAAACATTGCCAAACATTTGTATTCAAATGTCTGAAAACGTTTGTTCTCCTTCCCCATTTTTACTGCCAATTTCTTCAAAGAGAGGACCAACCAAACTTGCTTCCTCTAATTACTAAAGGGGGTATGTGTACATATATTCCAGCTGCAGCTTTTATCTCTTAATTGATCTCTGCGACTAAATTAGGCTTTTTTCCTGGCTTTTCTTTGCATTCTGCTTTTCAATATAGTGCCATTTCTTGTCAGCTGGAGACAGAGAAAGTCAAGTGTATTAATGAATTGAGCAATGCCAGTTAATAGTGTTTTGAACGAATGCATTATTGTTGTTATTTCTGGGCCAGGGCTGAGCAGAATAAGACATTCAGATCATATATTACATAGATAAGCCTGTCAACACAAATAAGAATTTTTTTTCTGGAGAAGATTATTTTCAAACGAATAACAGAAAGAGCTCTCCAAAATAGCCTTGAAATAAGTTAATACAATGGTGAATTTTCTCTCAATGCTAAGCATGATGTTGGTTGATTTTTTTAAAAAAGAATTCATCATCCATCATTTGACGAAGGACATGACATGTTCAGTTTAGGATGCTGTCAAGTCAGAGTTTTGTTCAACCATAAGAAGAACGATGGGGAACAATCCGTTTAGAGGGCTCCCATGACATTAAAGGGACTGGGCTTGAAGGACAGGAGGCATTAAATATTTAACAAAGACAAAAAAAGATTTAAAAAAGGAAAACAGTGGGTTGGATGTTTTGAGTACTTATCGGCTGGCAGAGAAGTTCTGTATTAGGTTGCAGTGCACATCTAGTGGGAGTCAATCCATTAATAGGTAACTTATATGGCAATTGACAGAAGAAAGGGGTTCCAAATCTCTATCTCTTGGCCTGTGTGTATCTCATACATAGAATAGAATGGAATAGGAATAGGAATAAGAACAGGAGCGGAGTGGAGTGGAGTGGAGTGGAGTGGAGTGGAGTGGAGGAGAGGAGAGGAGAGGAGAGGAAAGGAAAGGAAAGGAGAGGAGAGGAGAGCAGAGCAGAGCAGAGCAGAGCAGAGCAGAAGATGGAATGGAATGGGATGGGATGGGATGGGATGGGATGGAGTGGAATGGAATGGAATAGAATATTGGAAAATAGAATAGAATAGAATGGAATGGAATGGGAACAAGAATAGGAGTGGAGTGGAGTAGAGGAGAGGAGAGCAGAGCAGAGCAGAGCAGAGAAGAAAAAAGAATGGAATGGGATGGGATGGGATGGGATGGGATGGAGTAGAATGGAATAGAATATTGGAAAATAGAATAGAATAGAATAACAGAGTTGGAAGGGACCTTGATGTCTTCTAGTCCAACCCCTGCTGAGGTTAGGTAGGAAACCCTATAACACCACTTCAGACAAATGGTTATCCAACCTCTTCTTGAAAACTTATAGACTGGTAAGTCTCGGTCTATAAACCACAATTTAGCAAAAATTAATGTTGCTGAGCAAGACAGTTGTTAAATGAGTTTTGTCCCATTTAACAACCTTTCTTGCCACAATTGAATTCGGCTTCTGTCATTCTGACTTTGATTGCCAGAAGGTCGCAAAAAGGGATCCCATCACCCCCAGGACACTGCAACCGTCATAACCATGTGTCAGTTGCCAAGGGTAATGGGTGGAAATCAGTGCATCTGGCCTGTTCAGGAAAGAAGGAACCTTCGCTTTGACTCTCAAGGCCTTTTAATGACTTACGCTGATTGACTCAGAAAAGGAGGAGGAAAATACCTAGAAATTTAAACTCCAAAGTGTGTGTGTGTGTGTGTGTGTGTATGTATATATATGTTTTTTTAAGTTTTTGCGGGTACTTACATGTGTGTTGTCAGCTTCTCCTTCGGGTAATGTTTATCCCACGTCATTGTAGTGTTTTAAAGTTGTAGCAACGTTTCAGCAGAATCTCATCTGCCATCATCAGGCTTCTGTATTGAGTTTGTATGTTGGTCAGGGTCTCACAGCCGTTGGTTTTTAAATTTGAAGCTAGCCTATTGTTGTGCTAGGATGTTTTTTTCTACATCCTGATTGGTTGGGAGTCTTGGTCTGTGTTTATTGGACTTGGAGTTTGTTTGATTGGTGCTTCTGGTTTCTTCTGTCTGTTTTGTGGCTTTGATTGGCTGGCAACACTCTTGTTCCTGTATTGGAGGCTTTCAGTGCAGCTTGGCTTCATGTTGAAAGGATGGCTGCTATCCATTAGGAAGCCAGGTTTCACCTGGGTGCCTGGTGGGGGGGGTGTTTGAGTTGGAGGCATCAGAGGGAGTCTGTTTGTGCCCAGGTGTTTGCCTGGCTCGTGGTGTGGAGATCTTTTCTTTTGAGAGTGCAGGCTTCCAAATGATTGACAGTTCTGGTGGAATCATCTCTTCTTTCATGCTTTCAGGTCTTTTTTCACATTCTATGGCTTCTCTGATGATTCTTGTGGCTGGGGTTTTCTATAGTGGCTCGGGTTTTGGTGCCATTGAAGTTGATGCTATACCTGTGTCTTTCATGTGTGGGACTATGAGGAGGTAGTGTTCAGCTTTTTTTACAGCATTTTTGTGTTCATCCAGGCAGAGTACTTATTCTTTCTATTGGGTCTGTCCAATGTATGTGGCGGGCAATGATTGCACAGGGAACTTCGTATATGCCTTGTGTTTTTCCAGTCAATTTGTCTTTGGGTTTTTAAGGATGGCTGCTATTTTTTTGTTTTTTGAAGGCAGTCTCTTGATGTGATGCCTGTGTAGTTATCTTACTTGATTTTGTCTGTAGTACCTCTCCTTGGTAGGCAGGACAGTGTTCCCATCGGTCTGTTGATCTTCTAGGTCTCTGTTATATCTTTGGTTTTTTTTTTTGGATCAAGCTGGTTGATTTGGTTTCTCTGTGGAAGCCATTGGCTGTCAAATACTTTAGTCAGGGTGCATAGTTCCCAAGACTCCCAAACCAATCAGATGTAGAAAAAAACATCCTGGCACAACAAATAGGGCTAGCCTCAAATTTAAAAGAACCAACGGCTGTGAGACCCTGACCCACATACAAACTCAATACAGAAAGCCTGATGATGGCAGATGAGATTCTGCTGAAAATGTTGCTACAACTTTAAAAAGCACTACAATGACGTGGGATAATACCCGAAGGAAGCTGAACAGCACACACACACACACACGCACACATATATATACACACACACATACATGCACACACACAGTGTGAAGGTGAAGGACTACCTGTTAGTATTTTACCTCTTAGTAAGAGGTACGGTCTCACGTACACTTGCAAGCTGTAGCTCCCACGAAGGGAAATATATATGGTTAGAACTTAGAACTCTGTTTTGTATCCACATCATTGAGCTTTTCAAAACCCAAGTTTGAGTTTCTCAAGTTGCCTTATTAAGGTAAGTTTTAAATCGTGTTCGGTCTCATGGACACTCGTGAGGTGCAGATTGTCCTCGTTTAGTGACTGACTAGTTTAACTTATCATTTGCCATTGTGACCATGAGGAAAAAGTAATGACCAACCATTGCATTTTACAACCTTCGCAGGTCTATAAAGTGAGGGAAACTTGAAGACTATAACACAGTTGTGGTTTCACTCAATGGCTGCTTTTGCTTAAAACCGGTCCCAATTGTAGTCACTAAATGAGGACTTCCTGTCAGGCTTTGAGTTAGGGCAGGAGGGACAAAGAGCAAATTTGTCTATTTTAAATTATAAATTATAAATTCCTATGGCTGGATCAAAACCCTCCTTGTGTTGGAAAAAACACAAGGTCAGAACAAAGTTTTATTTCTGTCAAGAAAGGATCTGAAGTTGATTTTATGTTGGGTTTGATTCTTCACAGATCAAATCCTGTTTTATTTTTTTATTTTTTTGCCTTTGGAACGGCTTCAATTGTGGTTCATCCAATGGGGAAAATACTAACAGCAAGAAAAGGAGAGAATTTCTTTTTTTTAAGCTTCTCCGTTAAAATTAAAAACTCCTCATTCCTTTTCAAGAGGGAGAAGGATAAAATATTCAACAAGGAGTGGATTTCAATTTGGGTCAAACTTGAAACGCCTAAAGAAAAAGTGCAGTCAACACCCAATTATTTACGATTCGGGGTTTTTGCAGAGATAATGTGGAGGCTTTATAATACACCAATGGTTACAACTAAGTGCTTTGGGAAGAATTTATGTTGTGCCTAAAAGCTGTTAATCATTTTCAAGGACATGATTTACTTAAGGCCATTTTTTAACAACAGCAACGAAATTGTCAGTTTTGTCTTCTTTTTAGAAGTGCCTTTGAAGTATCATTGTAGAGATGGTAGTTGTAGATTCTATTGTAAATGGCACCTTAAATGCATTTTGTGGCTTTGTTCCCACAAATGTTCCTCATTTGTTTGAGACACCCAACCAATATTTGATTCATGGCTTTGAAGTAAAAAAGGACAAATCATTTTTTATTTTTCAAAAAACAGAATATATGAACCTGATTTTATCCATTTTTATGTGTTTTTGTATGGCGGAAACAAATCAGAAAAGGAAAAAAAATGTGTTGGGAAGAAAAATATTTAGGACCGCAGTCTGAAAGAATTGATTGTACCAAATCTTTAACTTTTAAGATTGAGACCTCTGGAGAAAACTGTTGAAGGATCACTGCTGTCTTCAGCACCGTTAATCACTATTCATTGTGGTGGACAGCAAAGGCATGACACATTTCTTGCCATCATCTCCCGTTCTAGCTGTTGAGCTATCCATGAGTGTGAAAAATGGTCATAGGTCCCTTTTTTCAGTGTTGTGTAACTTTGAACGGTCATTAAAGAAGTCAAAGTGTACCTGTATATGAAAATGTGCAAGCTTTCAATTTGGAAAAAAAGGCTAGGATATATATTATGAGCCGTGGTGGTGCCATGGTGAGAATGCTGACTTGCAGGCTAACTATGCTGACTGCAAGCAGCAGTTCGATCCTGACTGACTCAAAAATAACTATGTCTTTTTCTTTCTTTCTTTCTTTCTTTCTTTCTTTCTTTCTTTCTTTCTTTCTTTCTTTTTTTTTCCCTTCCTTCCTTCCTTCCTTCCTTCCTTTCCTTTCTTCTTTCCTTCCTTCTCAGTAATTAGAATGCAGTATTGCAGGCTAATTCTGCCAACTGCCAGCAGTTCGATCCTGACCAGCTCCAGGTTGACTCACTCCTTCCTTCCTTCCTTCCTTCCTTCCTTCCTTCCTTCCTTCCTTCCTTCCTTCCTTCCTTCCGTCCATCCATTCATCCATGGTGGCGCAGTAGTTAGAATATAGTATTGCAGGCTAATTCTGTCAACTGCCACCAGTTCAATCCTGACTGGATCAAGGTTGACTCATCCTTCCGTCTTTCCAAAGTAGGTAAAATGAGGACCCAGACTGTTGGGGGCAAGTGGCTGACTTAGAGAGGGCTGGAAAGCACTGTGAAGCAGTATATAAGTCTAAGTGCTATTGCTATTTTCCAAAGCCTCTTTGCTCTGACAGAGGGAATAGAATTAGTAAATAACTATTCGTCTGCTATGGGATGTATATTCTACTCAATTCCTGGATATTTCTTGTCCAGGTTATTTTGGCCTTAGCTGCACCTGGCTTCTGTGGAAACATCTGTCCCTTGTTCGCTGTTTTGCAAATTACCCTTCAGGCATGATAGGAGTTCTTGATACAACTGGGCCTTTCATTCTTTTGAAAGAACAAGAAACCTTGAGGTTAGGAAAGTATTAATATGCTTAAGGAGGCACTGTGAACTAGTGCAGCCAAAAAAAAAAAAAAAAAANCAAAAAAAAAAAAAAAAAAGGACAGCTAGGGCCTTCTCAGGGTCTCTCTCAGCTTTACTATCCAAAGTTTTTGGAAGTTTGGAAGAATTTGGCCAGTTTCCCTTTGTAGTCTAAGTGACAGTGTAGACTAGGAGTCTCCAATCTTGGCCACTTTAAGATTTGTGGACTTTTAACTTCCAGAATTCCTCAGCCAGCTTTGCTGAAGTCCACAAGTCTTAAAATGGCCAAGGTTGGCCGGCCCCTGGTGTAGATAAGGGCATGAGGTGAGGTGAAAAAAAGTACCATTATGTTCCTGGAAAAGACATAAATGTAGTCCTCAATTTACAACCAAAATTTATGTTGCTAGGCAAGACAGTTGTTAATTCCCCCCCCAAATTTTTTTTATGACCTGACCTGTGCTTTTATTTGCTGAAGTATGACGTACAATTTCTCCCCTGCCGCCGTTTTTCTTATATACCCATTTTGGCATGTTTTATTTATTCATTCATTTATAAAATGTATTGGCCGACCCATCTTCCCATCGGGGAACTCTGGGTGGCTTACAGTTGCATATATGATTAAAACATAAATAATTAAAATCAGACATTATTTTAAGTAATCATACTGTATGAGCTTTGCTCAAAGTAAACATAACTGCTGTTAAAACAAACAATAGACACATGATATATAGAGACAGAATTTTGCCAGAAATATAAAGCTATGAATAAAAAATTAAAACCATCTTCAGAATATAATATCAAGATGTACTGAATAAAATGTTTTTCCCCCTCCATTGGGTGTTCTTTCTTTCTTTTTGAAGTCTTGTCATCTATGAGTATCACCAAATATAACACAATGAGAAAAGAAAATTCCTCTCTCCTACAGAGAGGAATGATAACAAAATTTATTGATGTATCTTTCACATTTTATAATTCTTCAGACCCGGAGGTTTTAAGGAATACCATTCCCTTCCTGTCCCTTATTGCATTTTTCATAATAAATAGTTTCAACTCACAAAATTAAAGAGTGAAAAGCGCTTATTTATTGTAGAATAGACACAGGAATAATATCTAGACCTCTAGATATAATAATATCTAAAGCTTAAATCCGATATAGTAATTTGCATTAAAAAGATTTTTTTCCCCAGTGGCGATCAATACATGTTTAAAATAAATAGACAGGTTGGGTATATGCTAATCATAAATCACTTTTTTTCACTGATAGAAAACCTACTTTAGCAAAGCAATTTAAAATTTAAAATCTATCAGCACCTGGGGAAAATGCAACTGCTATTCATTCATTCATTCATTCATTTTGATGTTGCTGGAACATTTTACTTATTGTATTTTATTTATATGTCAAAACATATTTTTATTTTAATCATCTTGAAAGCAGAATTCATAACAATAGATTAGGACAAAGAAGTAACAAAGAATATTGGTACTGTAAACATATAAGGAAGTAAAATAAGGTGTTGATAGTTTTCTGGGTTAGTGGGAAATAACTTTTCAAAATAATTATTACTTTTTTTTAATTACAAGTGCTTATTTGCTATTGATTGACTCAAATTATTTTTGTCAATTCAAGTATAATTGTAAATCTTCTCCAAGTTATGTGAACATATTTTTTGTTCAGTCCCTAAGTTATGTTTCACAGAAACATCAGTCTGTGCTTAACTTGCCATAGTTTGAAAAACTCCCTTTTTTCTTTTACAAGATATCTGAGTGACATAGAAATTATATGCATTTAAAAGAATTTGGAAGAGAAATTCATATTGGCCTGAAATTTCCTTTACAATAACGACCAAGTAAATTGCATAGTTCAATTAATATACATTGTACCATTAAAATGAACCAACAAATCATTTTAATGGTACTATAATAAAAGCACTAGAATAAAATGTAACCTCATTTAATGAAGGGGTCATTCCTCTCTCCCCTCCAATAATCAGTCTCTTTTGGAGGGAGATGGGCGGTGTAATGTGTAATATAATTAAATTAAATCAGTTAAATGAGGGTTCTACGAATTGCTTCAGTATATCCTGGTTATTAACCAAAGTACTTTAAATGAATAAGTTTTCATTAAAAATTTAAAGTGTAGTGATTGTCTAAATCAAAGCAGTTGGAGTTGCATTTAATTAAGATAAGCTTGTTTTTTGGTTGAACCCAAAATTATCAAATTATATTCATATTTAGCTTGGAAACTTCCTACCTAGGCAAATTCTAAGCAAGACTTATCATGTGGCCCATTCCATTTTGTACACCTGGGGTGCCAAGATGAAAGTGTTGTAGCTTTTGTGGTAATTTATGGCAAGGAAGGCTTATGGGTTGTTGTTGTTTTTTATGACTGTCCAGCATTCTCTGCATACCAAATATTAACCAGAAGTTCAGTTTTAATAATTATTTAAAACAAACGCTTCCAATGGTTGGTTAACCATTATTATTATTTTTTATTTTATTTTTAATTTTTCTTTTACAAAAAGACCATCTTTCAATTCAACCGTGCGTTAACTGGGTACATATATCTTGTGCACATATTCACATTTAATATACATTTCATGGTATAATATATATCATTAAAGTTACATTCATATTAAAAATTTCATCCTTTTTTCTCTTATCATTATGATATTCTCATTACCTGTTATATTTGTTCCATTTCTTTATTTTCTAACCATTTATAAAATATATCCCATATCATATAATATTCTGTATCTTCTTGTTCTTTAATTTCCAATGTTAATCTATTCATTTCTGCACAGTCAAATGTTTTCATAATCACCTCTTCTTCTGTAGGAATCTTATTATTCTTCCAGTTTTGAGCAAATACTAAACTTCTTTTTGAATACTAGCATTGGCTGAATTTCAGTATTGGATGGGGATGAGAGATACTTAGTCAACCATGAAATTAAGTGGCAAAACTCAATTAAGGCATTTAATCACAATCAAAACACTTTGAACAGATCTTGTGAAGATAAAAGAGGAAGTTGAGAAATGGATCTGCTCGGAGGAAGAGTAGGAGGTTGATAATAAAATTTAGCAATTCCCTAAACAGTCTATAAAGTGCATTTTGGTACCTTGAATCCCAACTCTATACCAGTATTCTTCCTATCTTTTGTTGTTGTTCACATTCATGGTAACTCTATTTTATTATAAACTACAAAGACAATACCAGTAATTGATTAATGAAATAAATAAACCATTGCTAGATTATTGACTAACCAGTAGATCATATCAGAATACAAAATGGAAAATGGAAAACAGTAAGAACCCTGTGTTATAAAATAAGGGAAAAGGCATAAATGAAAGAAAATGAAAAGCAAATTATTTCCCAAGAATTTATCCCAATCGCAGCCTCACCTGTAGTTCTCAATTCTGTTGTTTTGTTCAAATAAAAAGTCCATTTGGCATTCTGACTACACATGAAATATGTTGGGTTAACATAAGAATTCCAACAGCCCATTCATTTAATGTGTGATCCAAGATATTTCTTATATAGTTAATTTTATTTGCTATATGTGCCTCGGACTCCACAAATAACAACTATGTTTGTCATAAGAACCTGTTCAAATCTTCTGTATTTAACTGTTGTGTCCAGCTGCTCTAATCTTGCTTGAGTCAATAATCCTCCTAAGATATCAGGGCATTTTTGTATTGAAACATTTGGCCATTTGGAAGATGTGTTTATTATTTATTTTATTTATTTTATTTTGTCAAGCGATTATAAGATAACAGGTCTAAGTATAAACATAGTTATGAATACATGAAATGGATACATATAAGAAAAATAAAAAGAAACAATAGGACAGAGACAATAGGCATGTTGGTGCGTTTATGCACGCCCCCTACAGACCTCTTAGGAAAGGGGTGAGGGCAATAGTAGACAGTCTAAGTTTAAAGTTTTTGGGGTTTGGGGAAGAAACCACAGAATCAGGTAGAGTATTCCAGACA
>BHFT01065864.1:0-33978 GCA_004320025.1 Laticauda laticaudata | reverse complement strand
CAAAATCAAACAGCTGCCATTGGCTGCAAGCCGGCAGGCTAGCCTGAATAAAAGGCTGCCGCGGTTTCAACCAAGGTTGTTCCATTCACTGACTAATAGAGAATAAAGACTTTGTTGTTGGAACCCGGTCTACCTCGTGTTTTTCCAAACAAAACAATGTCATTCTATTTATTCCTTTTAAATGATAATTGCACTGGAAGGGTATAGAGATTTGTACCACGAGAAAACAGTAGCCTTTTATAGTGCGCATCCCTTTTCAATAGCTTGGACTACCAAATTGCCTTTACTAAATAAATGTTTAGAGTTTTAAAATGTTTTCATGTTTTCCTTTATCGACAATTCCTAGTAATAATAGTAGTAAAAAAGGCAGAATAAAAATCCAGTGAACAAACAAATAAAAAAATTATAGTAGGGTTATATATTTTTGTTAACTTATCGAACCATGAATATATTACAGGATCAATTTACAACTAGTTCTTCAATGACTATGCAGAATTACAATGGCCCCAGAAAGGGTCTTTTACAGCCCCTGAAAGCACTTTTTAATTATTGTGAAATGTTACTTACCCTCCTCCCAGCAGTCAAATTGCTGTATTTGGGGCACTTGGTAACTGTCTTGGATTTACTTTTAAGTTTGCAGCATTCTACACAGCCATGTGATCATATTTTGCAATGGTTTCTGGCAAAAAAACCCCACCCTTCACCCTTTCAGGTAAGGAATTAGCTTAGTGATTATATAAATTGCTTAATGATCACACGATTCACTTAATGACCACTGTGAAAACAGTTGTAAAATCAGACCAGGTCATGTGGGTGCTTTGACTTATGATTGCTATGACTTATAACAGAAAATCCAGTCCCAGCTATGGGAAGAAATCCCAGACTACCTGAAAAACCAATCATCTTTAGAACTGTCTCAAGACATTACTTGCAATATAGCATTTCAAGAATGCAGCACCAAATATATTTCTCTGGGGAGCTTGATTTGTTTAATGTGATTTGGGGAGAAACTTTGAGAATAGTCCACATTTGACTCTCCCATTACACAGGAAGGGGGATTCATAAATCATACCCACAAATAAAAGTTTTATTGCTCTCTTCCATATTCTCAGCCGAACTAGACCTATGTTAGATCCAATAAAAACTCTCAGTGGATGGAAAACTACTTACTCGTGCAGGGGTAAGATTTCACTGAGGGCTAGATTTCATTGAGAAATCAAGAACTAGATTTCATTGAGGGCCGTATCAAGACTCTGTTTGAATTTGGGGGGGAGGGATGTGTGGCCAGGAGGCATGGCCAGCATGATGTCACTTGTGTCAGGGTGCCTGTGGTTGCCTGAGCGCTCTTCCAGAAAAAATGGGCTCCTGGCAGAGACGGTATTCAGCAGGTTCTGACCAGTTCTAGAGAACTGGTAGTGGTAATTTTGAGTAGTTTGGAGAACTGGCAAATACCACCTCTGACTGGAGCTTTTACAGTATCCTGTAAAGGATAAGCCATGGACACCAAGCCATGCCCACAGAACCAGTAGTAAAAATTTTTGAATCCCACCACTGGCTCCTGAGCTCTGTTTTCGGCTGCAATGGTGTCCTGTAACCCTTTGTCAATGAAAATGGAACTAGGGAAGGCCATGTGTGGCCCTTGCGAGCTCCATATTTGCTAGCGGAGGCATTGCGGGCTGATGCTTCGCTGTTTTCAGGGCAGCCATGCAGGCCGGATCTGGCCCCCAGGCCTTGAGTTTGATATTCTTGCACTAGTGGAATAAAAACAGTAGATCCAGCCTGTAACATATATTTTATGAATATCCTTCGTTATTTTATATGGAATACAGGAAGCTTCTTCTCTTATCAACTATTTTCTGGCCTGAACTCATATGAATAAGCAAGATTACATGATTGCATGACTTCTCCAATACTGAAGGTTCTATGCATTGAACCCAGTATTACTATCATCATGTCAGCTTTTAAGAGATCTCTCAAGCCCTTTGCACATTTAAGAAAAGTGGAACTATCTTGTGAGATTCTGGTAGTAGTTAAAGGTGAGAAAGCAAGCTAACGAACTTGTAATTGTGATTCAAACATTAAGTCCCAGATTCCTATCTGACTGAATGCTGTATAAGTAGTCTTCAACTTACGACCACAATTAAGCCCAGAATTTCTGTTGCTAAGTGAGACTTTCATGAAGATAATTTTGCCCTATTTTATGAACTTTCTTGCCACATATGTTAAGTGAATCACTGCAGTTGTTAAGTTAGAACACAGTTGTTATGTTAATCTGCTTCCCCATTGAATTTGCTTGTCAGAAGGTCCCAAAAAGGAATCACTTGACTCCAGGACAGTCCAACCATCTTAAATATGAGTCAGGTGTCAAGCATTTGTATTTTGATCACATGCAATGGGGATGTCGCAATGGTTGTAAATGTGAAAAACTGCTATAAGTCATTTTTTTCAGTGCCATTTTAACTTCAAAGGGTTGTTAAATGAACTGTTGTAAGTTGAGGACTATCTGTAGTTTTATTCTTGTCTATTAAGCTTCCCCATTACTAATTAAAGATAGAATATATTTTCTTTTTTCCCCATTATTGGACACTTTTGTTAACCCGCCAAATCTGTTGAAGCTGTTTTATGCAGCTTTATGTTTTTTTAGTTTTCCATGAATTAATCTGTATTTCCTCCAATTGACCAATGGTAGGGTGTAAAAAACAGTAGCCAGCCAGTGGCTCACTGCTATCCTTCCCTTGCTTTTATTGACTGTACCTATTTTTAAGAAAAGGGGATAAAAAGAGCTGTGCTTCTTCATTGAATTTATTGGAAAGTAGTGGCACAGCACAACAGGGCTTTTTAACTTTGACAATCAGGGATAGAATTCAAGGAGCCAGAAGATAGAAAAAGAATTTCCAACAGCAGGAAATTGTCTACCCCAAACTCCAGAGGAAACACTGCAATTCTATCTCTGCAGCATTTCCTACTCCCAGATCAGCAAAATGCCTCTATGTGTAAAGACTTAAGTTTCCCTCAGGAATTTCTTTTACCCCCTGTCAAAACAAATACTCTGTTGAGACACATAGCAATTCTTGCAGTTAACTGTACGACATGAATTAGCTTGAACTTTTTGTGCAGGTTTTCATTTATGTTAAATAAGTTAACTGAATGTTTTAATTACAAACCTGTAACTTACCGAAGAATTCTTGAAAACAAATACTGCTTCAACTCTTAAAATTATCTAAGGAAAGCATTAAAAAGAGATGAGTCCTTTATCTCAATAAGGAGTGACCTCGTTTTCAAATACGTCATCAAAAAAGCACAACAAAGAATGTTCTTTCTGCACCAACTCAGAAAGCTCAAACTGCCCAAGAAGTTGCTGATACAGTTCTACAGAGGAATTATTGAGTCTGTCATTTGCACCTCTATAACTTTTTTTTTTGCACTGGAATCAATCAAGACAATCACAGACTTCAACAAATAATTAGAACTGCAGAAAAAATAATTGAGTTATAGTTGAGGACCTGTATACTGCACAAGCCAGAAAGAAGGCTATGAAAATATTTACAGACCCCTCTCACGCTGGACATAAACAGTTTTAACTTTCATCCTCAAAATGATGCTATAGGGCAGTGATGGCTAACCTTTTCAGCACCAAGTGCTCAAAGTGCACAAACACACATCCCCAAAATACTATGTTTGTGCATGCCTGCCTGTGCATGCACTCCTGTGTATGCACTCCACTCCCATGTATGCACACCCCCTGCCCATGCACCCCCCCTGTGCATGCACCCTGCACCCCATGCATGCACAGCAGAGACCCAAAGACCAGCTGGTGGCAGGAGGTGCGCACATATGCGTGGCAGAGCTGAGTTGGGGTGATGGCTCACATGCCCACAGAGAGGGTTCTGCATGCCACCTCTGGCACACATGGCTATAGGACACTGCAGATCAGAACAAGTAGACACAAGGAGTTTTTTCCCCCATGCCATCACTCTGCTAAACAATTAATTCCCACAAAACCACCAAACTATCTAAAAAGGCAGCATTACCATCATTATTCTCTTCTTCCCTATTACCTATCTCCTTATCTTATGACTATAACTTTGTTGCTTATCACTATTGTTCTACGTACATTAAGAGCTTATGCACCAGAAACAATTTCCTTGTGTATCTAAGTCACACTTGGCCAATAAAGTATTCTATTCTATTCTATTCTATTCTATAAATGCATCAGAATGATTTTGAGCATGCTAACTCTTGTTCATCGCTAGAACATGAAGATTATCTCTCAGCTTCTCCTTCATAAAATGTGGGTTCATGTGTACTTTTATAAATACATTTGTCTCAGATCTCAAGTTGGGCAAGAAATCCAAATCCAGATATCTTAAATATAATATGTTTTCAATGTGAGGTTATAAAGGTCCACTGCAATATAGATCTATATTTATACACACACACACACACACACACATATTCCCAAGGTCATCACGTGTGTGATCACTAAAGCCCCTGTCACACTGCACCAACGGATGCAAAGAGGATGTAAAACGGACAAAAAAGCTTGCCATCCGTTGGTTAACGCAATGTACTCACTGCCTCCGTTTTGCTTCCTCTCTATCCGTCCAGCATCCATTTATGGCCGTTTCATCCGCTCAGAAAGTTTTGAGCTGCTCAAAACTTTTGTGCGGAAAATGTACCTACAAATTCAAAATAGATATAAAAATTTTTTTAGAAGAATTCGGATTTGATAAGGGGCAAAATTAACTAGATAAAATTTTGATTGGACCGGAACAAAATTTTATATCCAAAGCATATAGATACTTGTTAGACTTTAAAATGGAAGAAGAAATTGTGAAGAGTACTATGATAGCATGAGCATGGAACTTTGGATATAACATAGACTTAGAAGAATGGGAAAAATTATGGATTACAAATTATAAATTAATAACAGCCTTGGCATATAAAGAAAATCTATACAAAATGTTTTATCAATGGCCCTTAGCCCCAGCAAGACTGGCCAAAATATACCCAAATACTAGCTCCAAATGTTGGAGATGCCAACAAGCTGGTGGTACCTTCTACCACATTTGGTGGTTATGTCCCGAGACCAGGACTTATTGGACCAAAATTAAAGATTGGATGCAGGAAATTACAGGATATCAAATTGAACCTAAACCATAATTCTTCGTATTGGGAATAATCAGAGCTCAATACCCCAAAAGGATAAAATATATTATGTTACATATTCTACCAGCAGCCAGGATATCTTTTGCACAAATGTGGAAAGGACCTATTACTCCAACAGAGGACTTAGTCCTACAAAAAATTATGGAATGTGCAGAAATGGACATGCTTACATTAAAAATAAAAGAAAAGGAGATTCTGACTATTACTCAATTTGGTACGAATGGTTAGAAAATAGAGATAAGAAATAAGAAGTGAAGATTAACCAGAAGAGACCTTAGAAGAATGGTGTGTAGATATGTAATTTGTAAAATATACAAGTATATAAATTAGTAATAATTATAGATCGAGATAACAGTTATTGGTTGATATGTGTAAAATATTGTAGAAACTACAAGATAATAATATTTGTAGATGTCAAAATGCTGTTGAAACCATGAATATGATTTGTATTGGTGGAAAACACAATAAAAATTAAATTAAAAAAAAAAAGATGTTTGATCTTTTCAAGTCTTCAAAACTCTTTCAGAATGGGTAGTATGGAAAGCAATGGATGGGAGAAGAATAGAGTAGATGATATTGTCAACTATCAAATTATGGATTTTGATTATTATTTTATCTTAAATTAATGGAACTATTAAACAAAAGAGAATATATGTAGCTCAGGGCTGAATTTGTTATGACCCATGTGGTCAAGGCAAAGCAAGCCCCTAGAGAGTGCTTTATTTCTTTCAATAATCAGCACTCTAAATGGTAAGCCTCCACTTCCATGCTACCCTGAAGACAGCCACTCTGAGTCCCGCAAACAATAGCCCCTGGAGTACAAATAAAGTCCACCAAATAGGAGCATGTTCACAAGGCAAAGTCCAAAGTTCCAAGTACAGTCCACAAGGTAGAGTCCAGCATAAGACAAGGGCAGTCCTCAAGGCAAACGTCCCAGGCAAATAGCAGTTCCCAGGTCACAGCAAAGCAAAGGCCAAAAGCAGTCCATAGGACAAGGGCAATGTCCAAGACAAAAGGTGAAGAGCAATCTTTGAAGCAAGGCAAAACAAACAGCAACAGACGTGAGTTGAAGCCGGGAGAATATAAGCCAAAGTAAACAATTGTTCCTTGCAAAGACTGTCCATGGCTTTTCTTTAAATTACTCCATTCCAGGTGTTCCTTGTGAGAAGGGGTGGGCGAGCTCCTCCTGGGTACTCTTGCAGCCCTTCTCCGGGCTTGTCTACGCTCCGCACTTCTTGCCCTTGGATTGAGTGGAGCAGGCAGCTGTTCCTCATGAGAGGAGATCTGCTGCCTATTAGCACCACTTGCCTATCAGCAGTCGATCCTCCCTTGTGATCTGTGTAAATTGATAGCTCTCTTGTCTGGTCCACCACCTCCCATAATGCCTAAGGGACCCAGGATAGCCCCTGGCCTCTCCAAACATGCCAAGGGAGACATACCATCCCTGTCAGACAGTCCCAGTTCTAATTCCTTCTCCTCTGAACCAGGCTCTGATGTGGCCATGACAGAATTATGTGGCCATGTGGCCATGACAGTCCTATGTGCTCTCTGAGCTTCGTTATTTATTTTCAGACCTTTCATTACCTAACTAGATGTCATGAGGTTATCTAGTTGAGTATCTATCAATGAAATCTTAACTGCATTTTTATCTACAATATTAAAAAGTTTGGAAGAAATAAATTTTGTGGGCCCAGAAACAAATCTTATCTTTTAATAAGATAGTACCCATCACTCATCCCACAGTTAAGTATACCAAGAATTCTCTTTGTTTCTGGAGCCCCAAAATTTTAATGGAGCAATCAAGCCTTCTATTATTTTCCAGAATATTAAGAGGAAATTATTCTTATTTTTGGAAGAAAAATAACAACATATTTTACCATAAGGGGAACCTTTCTTTCCACCAGATCTCATAGGCAACTTGTGAGATTTTTAGATGCATTCTAAAATTTTACATCGACAGGATGTAAAAAAGATGTTGAGACTCTAGAAGGAGTCCAGAGAAGAGCAACAAAGATGATTACAGGACTGGAGGCTAAAACAAATAAAGAACAGTTGCTAGAATTGGGTATACCTAGTTTAATGAAAAGAAGGAATAGGGGTGAGTTGATAGCAGTGTTCCAATATTTCAGGGGTTGCCACAAATAAGAGAGAATCAAGCTATTCTCCAAAGCACAAGCAGCAATGGATGGAAACTAATCAAGGAGTGAAGCAACCTGGAACTAAGGAGAAATTTCCTGACAGGTAGAACAATTAATCAGTGGAACAACTTGCCTCCAGAAGTTGTGAATGCTCCAACACTGGAAATTTTAAAGAAGAGATTGGATAACCATTTGTCTGAAATGGTATAGGGTTTCCCATCTGAGCAGGAGGTTGGACTAGAAGACCCCTGAATGTCCCTTCCAACTCTGGTATTCTATGCATACAATCTTGGGCAGGCAAAATCTACTGAAAGTAAATGGTCCTGAAGATAACTATGCCCCAATCAATATAGGGCTGTACAGGATTTAATTTAAAATTGTGCTAATATCAGATACGTAATGTGGGTTCCAGACTGATGAGCTGTATTCGAGTATCGGTAGCGAATGTTTTGTATGCTCTAGTTAGTAGTGTGATATTACCAGAGAAAAAGCTACGTAGGATTAGGTTAACAACTCTTAATACCTTTTTGGCTATGCAGTTACAGTGGGCTCTAGCACTTAGGTCATTTGAGATGAGTATTCCAAGGTCCTTTACAGAACTTGGATCATCAAGGTCTTGATTATTCAGCCTGTACTTTATTTTCTGATTTTTTTTTGCCAATGTGTAGGACAGAGCATTTATTATTTATTATGTGATGACAAGGGCATGAATGACTCTTGTGTATGCTTCTATTAAAAAAAGTCTATAACTCACATACCAGCTGAAGCTGGGCAAAGGTTGTCATAACTTTCACTTGCTCTTTGAGTGGGAGCATGTAGGAGAAAAGCAGGCAGAGCTGAAAGGTGGAATTAAGCCCAACATTTTAGCGTCTTTGGGCTGCCACAAAAGATCTAAGTCCAACCACACACACACCTAGATTTCGTTGACCCTTATCAAAGTGTCAATTTAGTGTTGAACAGAATCTTTTGCACATTCTTGAATGAATCTTCTATGAATGGTCCTTACAGAACCACAAGCAGTGATGTGGGCAGCATATTTGATACTTGAAGGATATAATTTTTTAAATTTTTTCTCCTTCATAGTTGAAATCCAATTTGGTGTAATGGTTAAGAAATCAGGCTAGAAACCGAACGACTGTGAGTTCTAGTCCTAGTCTAGCCACAAAGCTGGTGGTAACTTTGAACTGGTCATTTCTCTGTTTTGGAAAGAAGGGATTGGTACACCATTTCCAAAAAGTTGCTCTATCTTGCTTGGACTGAGTTTGCTTTTTCCCCATCTAGTCCCTTAAAACTTTTCAGATGTATATAATAACACTCATGTATTGTAATTTGGAAGCTGGCTAATTCTACCTATAATTATCTTTACTAGAATCAACATAAGGATAGTATAATGTATTTTTTTTTAAAAAGTGTTTCAGCATTGCGGGAAAAGAGATAGTATTATATTGCTCAAAGAACTTTAATCTTAGTAACAGTCTGAAAAACTAAAAATTGAGAGATAATTTTTGTTATGCTATAACAAGCAGACAGCACCAACCAAAATTATTTTATGTACTGATTTCTCAAAACAAATATCTATTCGATTCTCAGGAAAATAAAAACATGTACCCTATTTTTTACTTGACACACATGCCTTTTCTCAAAACTATGACATTCCCATTCAGGTAAGCAGGGGGAAGTGACAGAATGTGTCATAATGATGTGTACATCATTTATGCAGTGATACTATGACCTGTGTAACATCACTGTGATTTCTACCAGATGCCCATACTTTACTATTTCTGTATTTTAGTTAATTAACAATCCCTGCAGTCAAGTCTATGTTTTTAAGGAACAACTTACTGTGCACTGACATTTAACACAAAATGTTCAAGGGTTTTAAATTATGTAACTCTGACATTTTTAGTTATTATGTATTCATCATCTTGTCTGTTGCTCCTGTCTTTTTAAAAACTGAAATGAGACATTAATACAATACTTCTTATGATTAAGTCTCCTAGCAACATTGAGCTACCTGTAGTCAGCTCAAGAGGAGAAAGGACATTACACAGAAATGGTTCTATGCATTCAACGTTTCCAGAAGTTTAATTTATGGCTATTTATGTACTCTGTTAAGCCCTATGGCTTATATAACTGTAATTTATATTAATGAGTCCATAAATTGTATATAGAGAAGTCTGTAAGCAGTTTATTATTATGCAGCACAGCATGAAATTAAAGGAAAACTCTTTTAATAAATGACTAAGGATGTTAACATTAGGGACAGAATCATAGATTTGGAAGAGATCATTTAAGTCATTGGATCCAATCCTCTGCTTGATGTAGGATCCAAATTAAAGCATCCTTGATCCTTCCTTTAGTAGGAAACACATTTTTAAAAAAAAATTAGTGAACTATGAAAGCAAAAAGATGCATTAGTACTGTATTGTAAAGAAATAACATACATTATAACAAAGAAAATAAACACACAAGAGAAATGAAGGAAAAAGGAAGCCATATAATATGAAATTATTTCAATATTTAAAACCTATTATTAAATCTAAATTTTATGGAAATATATTATTCTATTTCCATTTTAAAGACATTGCAAACATTGACAAAGAGCACATACATTGAATCTATTAACATCCTGAGTGTAAATTTATTTTCACCTCCATAAAATAATTCACTTTGCTAAACCTTAGACTTAAGAATGCTAATGTTCTTGATGAATGTATCTTTTCTTTTATGTATACAGAGAGCATTTGCACCAAGACAAATTCCTTGTGTGTCCAATCACACTTGGCCAACAAAGAATTCTATTCTCTTCTGTTCTATTCTACTCTATTCTTCTTAAAATGTCAAACTTCAAAATTTAGGAGCATAATTCAACATCACAGAAAATACTGTTGATTGTAATTTGAAACCAAAATGTATCTAAACTGATCACAATGAAATCATGGGAATTAAATAACCTTCAAGTTTCTTACTATACCAAGCATAGGAAGCAAGTCTGAACTATCTTGTGGTTTATATCCTCTCAGTATATGAAGAGTGGCATCATATCCACCCTGTCTACTCATCTTACAGGGGATTAAACATTCCCAGTTTCTTATATATCTTGCTACAAGCCCAGCTTCTTCAACTTTTCCTGTTTGTTTTTGTTTTTTCCTTCTTTAACATGTATAAACAACAAGGTGTCAGGACTCCAACGAATTCACTCCTTTGGTCTTTTTTTAGCTGCCAGAAAAAGGGAGTTGGGGGAAGACCATGATCAAGGGGGAAATGAATTATGTATTTTAGTATCGGCTGGCTGTCAGGACTCCAACAAATCCACTCCCATTCAAATCATAACTCTCTAGCCACATCTCAGAGAAAAGAAAATTGATTTATTAGAAGTAGCCATGTTGGTGTTAGCTGGATATAGCTGATACTAAAATGCATCATTCATTTTCTGTTTGACCCTGGTCTTCCCTCCACCCCCTTTTTCTGGCAGCTAAAGCAAAGGAGTATCTTTTTAGTTGACACAATACAGTAAGGACAGTCCTTGGGTTACAACAGCTTCTTCAGCAGCTGTTCAAAATCACAATGATGCTGAACAAGGGGGACCTACAACTGATCCTCAAAGTTGCAGTCACATATTCAAACACAGTAATACTGAAATACGAGTGCTTGGCAACCAACTTGCAATTACAATGGCTACTGTGTCCCACAGTCCAATATTGCCATTTATGACCATCCATGTTGACTTTTCACAGGCAAAATCAATGAGGAAGTTAGCTGGAGGTTATTTTTTCCATCCTCTGCCTCTGCCTGCCTATGTTCCATAGAATTTGCTGCCAACCTGTGTTCTATAATGCAAGGGTCCCCAACCACCGGGCCCCGGACCGGTATTGGTCCGTGGATCATTTTGTACCGGGCCGCAAAGAATGAATAATTGTGATTAAAATATATATAAAAATATGTTTTTAGTAAAGAAATAGTAAAGAAGCCCCTTACTATTGGGGAAGAATTGATTTTGCTGGTCCTTGAAAAAGTGTTTCTGCATGAAACTGGTCCCTCGTACAAAAAAGGTTGGGGACCACTGCTATAATGCCTGTTTGCAGTACCCATCTGCCTATTCTCTATAAGATCTGGCTGCAGAACTTGCCCATCTTACTGTGCTCTATAGTATCTCCCCCTGCTTGACTGTAATTATCACCTGCTGATCTGCTTACCTAGAACTTCCACCCCTTCCCATAGTGGTTGTGTGAGGTCTTCCCTGCATCGTCCTGGGGCTAAGATGGCAACTGCCATTTATGGGATTATGGCAATCACAAAGCAATGCAATCATTCTGATGTTGTACTTTACAACCACATGCTAAGCAACAGAAATTCTAGTCCTAAATGCCATCATAAACCAAGAACTATCTATAAAGAGTGTAGTATTATTAACCTTAAGATACAAAACTTCTATTTTATAACAAATACTTTAGTTTGCAGCTCTTTATCAATACTACATTCAGTTTTAGATATGAGATTTAAACCTTATCATCATTATTAATAAATATATCATTATAATTAATTTAACAATTATGTTCATTAATATAAAAATTAGAAACTGTAGTTAATACTGATAACTATTCCTCCTTAGCTTTCATATTTCTTCTTTTGATTCCTTTGATTCAGTGTTAATTCCTAGTGACTGCCTGGACAAATCCTTACTGTTTATTTTGGCCAGATTTCAGAAATGGTTTGCCATTGCCTCCTTCCGAGGGCAGAGAGAGTGAGTTGTCCAAAGTTATCCAGATAAATTTGTGCCTAAGTTAGGATTAGAGCTCACAGACTCCTAGCTTCTAGCTAGATGCTTTAACCACTACAGCAAACTTGCTCTACTCTTTAAAGGTTTAAGATGTTTAAATCAGAATGATATTCATAATTTCTCATGAATATTGTCATATAAATAAAACTGTATCCAAATAATAAAACATATTGTGTATTATAATGATACAATAAAACAAAATTTAAAATCTGAATGGAAAAGATGTTTAGGGCTTTCATCCTGTAGTTATTGTCTTCCAAGAGTTCATCAAAGTTACAGGTCTCTTCTCAAACAGGGCAGAAAGTATTATCTTACTGAACACAGATAAGAAAAGGAAAATTATAGATGCAATAGCATACAAACAGAGAAATTCTCCTTGAACTACATGGGATTTAAATTACAATACGGATAGGATTCAATCAAACCAGCTCCATATAATGCACACATTAATTGGCTGCCTGACTGTCATATGACTTTGAGCAGCTTAATCTAAGAACCAAAATATATAAAAAAACCCACATATAAATCAAAACCTGGAAGACCAAAATAATCAAAGCCAGATCAAAACAAAACCAGCAAAAGAAGACCTCCTAACTCATGAAGCCAATGAACGTTCTGCAAAAGAAAGCGAAACGTTTTAGGGTCTTATTAATGCATCTTTTAAAAAGAAAAATGGTACACTAATACCCAGCCAGGCTAAGTGGGATCACTGCTTCAGGAAAGCAGGATTGAAGCAGGATTAAAGACATTGTCACTTATGTAAGAAATAATTCATTCTCGTGATACCAGGACGGAAGACATTTGGTTATTTTCCATTTCCGAAGCTCTGGAAAGAAACAACAATAGCTCGTTATTATTATTGTTATAATCGCGCCGCTCATATTCTCTCACCCACCCACCCATCCCCTTCGCCCAGAATGGTGTTGAAATGAAAAGCACCACTATTCAATCTCTTAAGAAATCGAGGCGTGCCTGAACAGCTTCCTCGAGCTCTTGCGCTACAGCGCCTCCACCACGGTGCGTGGATGGCAGAAGGCGGGAACGGGCGCGAGGCGCTTTTTTTTTTTTTTTTGCTGTTGGAATAACGGTCTCTTTCGCCCGCGGCGGCGGCGGCTGAAGCAGCGAAACAGGTGGAATCGACCATCTGGCGGAGGACACGGTGAGCCCTATTTCCATTTTTGAGTGGGATACTGCCTGGGAAAAAGCAGTGCGGTTTTTATATAGGCGGGAATTGCGAAGAAATGAACAGGAGAGGAGGAGGAGGCGGTGGACTGAGGTAATTGCTCAGGCCGTGCGTTTGGCATGCGGAGTAGGAAATGGGGGCTTTGTACAGATTTACCACCTGTTAGTGATTTTGCAGTTGTTTGCAAACTGAGGAATTGGAGTAAAGGGAAAAAAAGGGGGAGGGGAGGGGAGAGAAGCAAAACTGCTAATTTTAATGTGACTTTAAAAGTTTATGTGTTATAAAATAGACATATGGACAGATATGGAGAAATTCATGGGCAAGTAAACTAACCCAACTCCAGGTTAGTATTTTTCTGCTGTGCTGGTAAAAAAAGACCAACAAAATGATGAAATGGTGTTGAAAAAGATTTCATTTGGAACTTTTAGCTCAGGATAAAGGGAATATAGTTAAAAGTGGCTCCTTTTATTCCATCATATTCCTCTAAATTTCATGTGACCATTTAGGCAAGAAGCACATGAGCCCATCATGACATGTTATCATCATGTCTATAATGCTGTCTGTCATCCATCCATCCATCCATCCATCCATCCATCCATCCATCATCTATTTAAATTTTTACTCTGTCTTTATTGAAGCATAGATATATAATATTCCTTCCTCCTATTTTCCCCACAACAACCCTGTGAGGTAGGTTGGGCTGAAAAAGAGTGACTGTCCAAAAGTGACTTTCATGGCTAACGCGGAACTAGAATTCAGTCTTCTGGTTTCTGGGTCAACACTTTAAAACTACCATCAAACTAGCTTTCTGAGCTAAGATATTTTATTTGTGGATTCATTTAATTTTATGGAACTAACTAAATCAGGCTTCACCATGATACAAAACTGTGGACGTTGTATCTCAATTTTTTTTTCTTTTTATGATCCTGTAATTCTTTGCTTTGGGGTAGGATCTGGGAGATTAAATGGAGCTGGATATTGTATCCATATAAAGCTGACAAATCACATATTCAAATGTGTCCACACACATTGAGTCACCACAATCACAGATTTAGCAGTTTAGATACATCTAGACTCTAGAACCATGATGGTGAACCTATGGCACGTGTGTTGGAAATGGCACAAAGAGCCATGTCTCCAGGCATGCCAGCTGTCACCCGTTGCTCTTTCAGGTGAGAAGCCGAAAGACCAGAAGGGTTAGAAGCTGAAAGGCCAGGTGTCTGGTGCACATGCACGTGCCGGGAGCCACTCTTCTGGGTTTCAATGTGTGCATGTGTGTGGGCATTTCGGCACTTGATTCCTTTTCAGAGCACGTATGGTGCCGAAAAGGTTAACCACCACTGCTCTAGAACATTGTTTCTGAACCAGGACAATTTTGAGATAAACTTCAACCTACAGAATTCTCAATATTGGTAAGACTTCTAAGCATTGAAATCCACTGTCTAAAAATGACCAGGTTGGGAAACAGTGCTCGAGATAATGTGTAAGCCAAGGATCGCCAACCTTTTGGACCTCAGGGACCACCAAACTCATAATTTTAAATCCCATGGACCAGAGAGCCTGGGAAAACCTCAAAAATCTACAGGAAAATTCCCCACCCTACTAATCCTACTGATCAATCATTCTTAATTTGGGATCTCAGGATACCGTCTCCAGCTACATTCTCAGGGAGAGAGGGAGAGAGAGAGAGAGACTTTGGCTTCATGCAAGAGAAGCAGCAGAAGTCTTTCTTTCTCTCCCCCAAACTCTGCCAGAATGGTGCAGCCTCTTGGAGCAGGATGCCTTGCAGGATCTCAAAGACTCATTTCTGGCGGAGTTTGGGGGAGAGAAAGAAAAACGTTTGGTGCTTTCCTTGTGTGCAGCTAAAAGCAGAAGAAGAAAGAAGTAGAAAAAAGCAGCCAGGTGGCCAGGCAAGGCGCATGGGGTGAGTGGGGCAAGTTCCCCCCTCCACCCTTTCCCCCCTCCCCTCACTGCCTCATGTTGTTTGCAGTGCAAGCAACGCAAGCCTTGTGTTCCTGCATAGCCTGGATTAATTGCTTTGGGGGGTGCTTTGGGGGTGACATTTCTCTGCGGACCACCAAAATTTTCTCACACACCACCAGTGGTCTCCAGGCCATTGGTTGGCGACCACTAGTCTAAGCATTCTTAAAGGGACATGATGGAATTGTCATGCAATTTATAACTGGCTATGTGTAGGAGAAATGGAAAATGAGCATGTATGTTTTCAAGTGACGCTGATTACAATTAATATTGGCAATTTCTGTGAATTGTCTGCAGAATTGTAGACA
The DNA here is from genome assembly GCA_004320025.1 of Laticauda laticaudata. NCBI lineage: Eukaryota > Metazoa > Chordata > Lepidosauria > Squamata > Elapidae > Laticauda > Laticauda laticaudata. The sequence continues at coordinate 18,420 of BHFT01065864.1, read as the reverse complement.
AGTATTTGATTTGATTGATGGAATTGACATTCTATAACTTTTTAATACTAGAACTCATAATGAAAGCAAAGTCGAGAGATTCAGCATCCACATAAAATGTAATTCTGAGTATTCCTTGATTTAATCAGATAATTAATAAAATTAGGAAAATAATATAATTGGGAACTAATGTTGATCCAATACTAGAGACATAATAAGACAAAATTAAATTTCTAGCTTCTGTTTCTGGGCTTATAAAAATTGGGATGCTTGCTTTGTGACTAGAATGCAGGTCTGTATAGTAAAGGGCTTTATTTTATCTGCACAATTTGTATTCTTGAGTTTTATCTATTGCTAAGATTATTTCGGTACTGTACTATCTCTTTTCAGCAACTAGAATGGGGAGACATCAGTTATTGGATGAGTCACATTGACACATATTTTTCACATTGTTACTGTAGTTCCAAAACAGCCCTAGAAGTTGAATATGGAGTGAGTAGGGGTTAAAAAAGCTTCTTGTTAAAATACAAAATAAGTTTAATCTTCTTTATTTTCTTATTTCAATAAAGTAAGGGAAGTAGAATTTTGTTAGGTTCTACTATGCAGGAAATTCAGGATCAGAAGAAAAGAAGAAAAAAATCTGATTTCACAATTTAAATAGAAATCTATTTTTTCTTATTTAAAAGCCCACTGTTTCTAAAAGAAAATTCTGAGAAGTAAAAGCCCTTCTTTAATTTTTGTGAATTCTCTTAACATTAGAATAAAACTTACCAGCCCAAGATGGATGATAAAACAAGACTTCAACAAAAACCTCTGATTTCCCGTCTCGAACATAGTCCAAAAGACACCAAAATACCACATATGGAGAAAGGAAAATTTGTCAAGCCTGAACAAGCTTCTAGTTCTGAAGAAAATGAGAATCTACCAGTGAGAACATTAAAATTTGAGAATTTATACTGAACAGCTTATTTTTAAACTTTAGTACATACAATTAATGGTCTTACTGAAAGCTACATAACTGTGATAAATAAAATATATTCTGCTAATAAGTATAGTATAAGTATAAAATGATATTACCAGTTGTGAGACTAGTAGTCATAGTAGTCAATGAATTTTCATTGCTTAGTAAAATTCATTCTAATGTCTTACTGTAGTTTTCTTTTATCTTAAATTAATTTTATTACTAATCTTTGTGGAGAAAATGGATTTGATTTCAGTTATTAGATCATACAATACATACTGTACTGGATATAATGTGGTTTCTAAAAGTAATCTGAAAAATCTGTTTGGGTCCAAATGCAGACTTTTGTTTCAGTTAGGCATGTTGAGGAAAAAATGATCTTGATTTAAAGATTTCTGGTTTATAGAAAAAAGAAAATGTTCTATGATTGCTTATTAGAATATAAAGTCTACAATATACTCGAGAACCACTATTGGATTTTTAAAAATAAATATTTTGTGCTTGCTGTTACAAAATATTTTAAATTGTAATAATTAAATATTTTCTGATGCTTCTTATTGTACATAATTTGTTTGAGCATGCTTGCTCAAAAACTGGGCATAGGAATCTGCAGCTTATGATCCACATATATGCCCTCAGCACCCTAAAATTGTTTTAATGGTACAGTTTTTTTATCATAATAAAATTTCATTCTAATATACCATTGAGAGGAAAAAGTATGGATTAAATTTTTATTGTTCGTTATGAAGTCGTGTCCGACCCATCGCGACCCTATGGACAACATTCCTCCAGGCCTTCCTGTCCTCTACCGTCCTCTGGAGTCCATTTAAGCTTATGCCTACTGCTTCAGTGAGTCCATCTCCCCACCTCATTCTCTGTTACCGCCTTTTTTTGTCCTCAATCTTTCCCTGCATTAATTTAGTTTAGTTTAGTTTAGTTTATTGTCATTGCACCTCATACAATGAAATCAAACACCATCTTTAGTGCACATCATGACCATGACAATGAAAATAAACGCAAATGCACATCCTTCACCCTGCACCGAAAACCCCCGACACCACACCAACAATGCACTATACAGCAGAATTCAAAAGAGCTACTGCTCTGGGATAGAAGCTGTTTTTCAGCCTATTTGTCCTTGTTTTTCAGCCGTATTTGTCCTTGTTTTATTATACTGTACAGTCTGCCAGATGGTAATTAATTCAAAAAAGGATGCCCCAGGATGAGATGGATCTTTGAGATGTTTTGAAACTTTCTTAAGGCAGCAGGGAGCTATAAAGCTCTTCCAAAGAGGGGAGAGGGACAACCAATGATCTTCTGGGAATGACCTGAACCCTCTGGAGTGCTTTCCTATCTGCCACTGTGCAATTTGGCAAACCATACAGAGGCGCAGTATGTTAAAATGCTCTCTATGGTTGCAGCGGTAGATCACCAGCAGTTTTTTCATTCAGTTGTTGTTTTCTGAGAAGTCTCAGGTGGTATAATCTCTGCTGGGCCCTTTTGACCAGGGCTGTAATGCTGGGCCACTCTAGGTAAGGTCCTCTTTTATTGCAACACCAAGAAATTTAAAATTGGCCACTTGCCTCCACTCGATCCTCCATTGATAAGCGAGGGCTGGATGTCTGATCTGTGTTCTTTCTATAATTCACTATAAGCTCCTTGGACTTATTGATGTTGTGAGCAAGTTATTGTCTCCACACCACGAAGCAACCAGTCCACCACATTTTGGTAGGCAGACTCATCCCTCCCCCCCGGAGGATAAGTCCCACCCACTATTGTATCATCTGCAAATTTAGCAATAGTATTACTAGAGTGAATGGCGGTGTACAGTGTTAAGAATAAGGGCTGCAGAGCATGCATTACCTGACCCTCTGTGAGCGGCCAGACAGGAAATCCATAATCCAAAGGCAGATTTGAATTTAGAAAGCCCAAGGTCCAGAAGTTTGGACACTAGTCTTTTTGGAAGAATTTGTGTTAAACGCAGAACTTAAATCCACAAAAAAGCATCCTCACATAGTCCTCCTGCTGTTCTAGATGAGTCAGCAGTGTGAAGAGTGATGGCTATAGCGTCCTCCGTAAGATTTATTTTTTTCTGCATGCAAACTGATGTTTTCAAATGGTATGCGGTTAGACCAGAAATGATGTGCCGGCAGACCCAATTTCTCATGATGATAGGAGTGAGTGCCACTGGTCTGTAATCACTGAGTTATAGAATGGGGAACTTCTTTGGCAGCGAACAATGGTGTGGAAGCCTTCAAACAAGATGGAAAAGTGGACTGGAAAAGACCGATTGAAGATCCTGGTAAAGACTCCAACCAAACTGATCAGCACAGTCTTTAAGCACTGGCCAGAGATACCATCAGGACCGGCAGCCTTTCTAGGTCCACAGCCACTCAGATGCTCCTCACCTCCTGTTCCTCCACAATTGAGGTGGGGGCTACAATTGGCTGGCATTGGTTTTACCGTCTTCTGATGTCTCCACTTCAAACGCAACAAAAAGAAATGATTCAGTTCCTCTGCCAATGAAGCATCCCCTCAGTAGGGACACATTGGTCGGTTTGATGGTTTGTTAATTTGTTGAATCCCTCGCCACACCTGCCTCATGTTATTGCTATAAAAAATTATCCTCAATTCTTCCTTTATTAATCAATCTTTGCCTCGAATACCTTTCTTCAGATTTAGCTCTGGCAACACTGTATCTTGCCCCATCACCGGAACCTAAAAGACCTTGGTCCTGTCTCGCAAGAGGCGCTTGGTCATCCAGGGTTCTGATTGGAATAGATCCTAATACGTTTATTCCACATGATAGTATCTGTGCAGTGTTTGATATAGCACAGAACAGTTGCAGTGCGCTCTTCTAGGTCAGGTGGTAAAAAGATGTCCCAATTGTGTGTTCTCACAACAATCCTTGAAGTTGTTGGGAAGCATCTTCTGGCCAAGATTCACTGTCTTTATTATAGCATCCCGTCTCCTAAGAGGGAATGTACGCTGGTGCTAAAAGCAGTGACATTGGTCTGATTGTCCCAAATGTGGTAATTGTATAACCTTATAGCCATGTTTGATGTTGGTACATACTTTGTCCAATATGTTTGCTGCTCTAGTAGCACACTTGACATGCTGATAGTAATTTAGGAAGCACTTCTTTTAAATCAGCTTTGATTAAAGTCCCCTGCTATATATCCACAGCATCAGGATACTTTTTATACAAGAATCCCAAAGCTATGGTAGTATTGGCATCAGGTGGGACATAGACTACAGTCATCAAAACCACGCTGAATTCCTATGGAAGATATATGGGTCTCCATTTAAGTGTCATATACTCCAGATCCATGGAGCAGTGGCTCTCTACAGTCTTTGTATTGATACACTAGGCTCTTCTCCAGCGAGTCCTCCCTTCTTATTCGATGGCCAAAGTATTTGAGTTTCATCTTGATCTGGCCTTCTAAAGAGCAGTGAGGGTTGATCTCCTCTAGGATTGATCAGTTTGATCGACTTACAGTCCAAGAGTTTTGCAGGAGTTTTCTCTAGCACCATAGTTCAAAGGCTTAAATTCTTTGGTGCTGTTGTGGTCTGCCGGCAGCCTGTGGAGAGGGCAGCAGAATTGGACAGTGGGGAAGGACATGAGCCAGTCTGGAAGTCTGGGGAGGACTTGGACGATGGTCCTGCATCCAATACAGAGATGGGGCCAAGGCCAACTGGAAGTTGTATGCTGACACTGGAACCTCTAGAATCTGATAGCAGTGAGGCAGAGGAACAAGGGGAGCCTGTTCTCATTGCAAGAGACTGTTTGGGACTCATTACGGGTTGGGAATGAACATAATTCCCAGCACTGAAATAAAATAAAAGTTATTTGGGCTAAGTGTGTGCTTAATTACAGTCTCAGGAAGCCTTGGTCAGAACAGACGCTCAGCCTTTCTTTTGGTCCAACTTTCACAGCCATACATTGCAACTGGGAAAAGCCTTGACTTTACGCACTTTTGTTGGCATGGTGATGTCTCTGCTTTTTAGTGTGCTATCTAGATTTGCTATAGCTTTCCTCCTGTCTAGATTTGCCATAGCTTTCCTTTTCGGGAGCAAGTGTCTTTTAATTTTTTTAGTTGTAGTCCCCATCTGCGGTGATCTTGGAGCCCAGGAAAATAAAATCNTCTGAGGTTGTTGACATTTCTCCCAGCAATCTTAATTCCAATTTTTGATTCATCTAGTCCTGCCTTTCTCATGATGTGTTCTGCATATAAGTTAAATGTTAAATAGGCATTAAATTTAGAATTAATAATTTGTACAAATGTATTGTCTGTGAAACCACATAATGACATTTTATGTATTTGCATCAGAGATGGTATTCAGCAGGTTCTGACCAGTTCTGGAGAACCGGTAGTGGAAATTTTGAGTAGTTCAGAAAACTGGCAAATACTACCTCTGACTGGAGATTTTACAGTATTTTTCCCCTCCACGCCCACAGAACCAGTGGTAAAAAAATTTGAAACCCACCACTGATTTGTATTAATTTTACCTGATAAATGATGCAAAACTGATGCAAATGTATTGACTGATTATGTGCCATCAAGTCTGCCTAGATTGCTTCAAAGGCAAGCAGTCTGGATTGCTGTTGTTTATGATATGTGTAGTATTCTTTTAACTATATTTGAAGTCTGTTGAATGAATGAACGAAACGACTGAAGAATTAAGATTTTACTCCCTGATTTTGGAAGTTAGTTGCAAGGGGAATGAAAGCAATTGTGCTTTCTTACTCCTTGTGCTTCCAAGGGAGTAATTATTTTTCCATTTGTATACTTAGTACAACTCCTCCAAATGCACTGAAAATCAATACAGCTTCTTTTAATTTGAAGAAGACTGGGAGCAGTGGTGGGATTCATTTTTTTTTACTACTGGTTCTGTTGGCATGGCTTGGTGGGCGTGGCAGGGGAAGGATACTGTAAAATCTCCATTCAGAGATGGGATTTGCTGGTTCTCCAAACTACTCAAAATTACCACTACTGGGTCTCCAGAACAGGTCAGAACCTGCTGAATACCACCTCTGCCTGGGAGGCACAACTGTAGCCTCCAGACCTCAAATGTTGCATATCGCTGCTATAATCTAATATGGATGTAAGCCAGCCAAACACACTGGAACTGACCTAATAACTTCCAAAGTATTCCATTTCTAACATAATAAATTATTATTTGGTTTTCTCTTCTAGGAATTCCCTGGTAACTTTGCTTCTGATCTTCGCACAGCTGTTTACAGGAGGACAGACACTAAAAGAAAGCACAAAATAGAAACAGAAGAAAAAATCGGTTTTGAATATATGTAAGTTAATTTTATATTATGTCTATATTTAGTAAAGGATAAAGCATAGACTGAAATCCAGTGTTTTCTGTTAATGCATCTAGGTTGGATTAACAAAGACTGGATACTTTCTTTCTCTTTTACTATATATATATTTGGATTTTAGGGGACTTAAGATGATTTGAGAAGTTGACAACTTCACAAATCTTATTGGCTGAGTAAAAGTCAAATGATACAAGATTTTTATCCATGGCATTAGATATCAATTTTAATGTATGAATATAACTAATGCATGTCTGTTTTGGTGTCCTTCAGTTAGGATGAATAGATTCAATAAACACACTCAGTATGGCCATTGTGGGAATTGGTTTAACACATTTGGCACTGGATTTGGAAAAACTGCTTCAGTATGTTGAATTCTTTCATATAAATGACAAACTATAGGAATCTGGGTTATATACATAGAAATATTATTAAGTTCTTCGGCATACTATCAGTTCCCACAATTGTATGATTTCCAATGGTGCTTAGCTTCAGGAGGGATGTTTTTTGATCCTCTCACATGAAAAAGCAACTAGGAGCAATATCCATAGCAGCTGTGTGAGTCTTAAAAAGACATTGCTGATTTTAGCAATTTAAAAAAGATGCTTTGAATGAGCTTTAAAAAAACCTCTTTTGAAGGAATTCCATAGTTCTACTGCTGGGCTCTTTGCAAGTAGCATGGCAGGAAGCAGGCCATCTGGAAATGAGATGTTAAACCTATGAAGAAATTGGTTATAAGGCATTTTTAGTAAAGAAAGCTTTGTCTAGAATTTAATCTGTTGTTTTTTCTTATATGTAATTCTTATCTGACATGTTTTCTCTTTCTTCTTCCCTTCCTCTCTCCCCACCCAGTTTCTTTTTCTGGCTTTGGCAGGAGGATGATTAAACAGGATGACCCTAAATAGTGAATTGTTCATTTATCATACTCTAGTAACTACTTCTATAGGTTGCCCTGTTCCCAATTTTAGTAATATTTGCATAAAATTCAAAGCTAGCTCAAAAAATGAATTAAGCCAAATATTTATTTATCGAATGTAGAAAGGAGGATTCAATTTCAACATGAAATTATAAACAGCAATGATAACCATAGCAAACCACATAAAGACCAAAATTACAATATGCATCTACTGGTAATGATATAATCATTGTGTACTTTTCATAAGCTGTGGAATACAAATGCATAAGTCAGAGTCAGTTTATTAGTGAGATAGTTGGCATATAAATGTAATAAATAAAAATAAATAAAAAATTGCAGCATTTTTGTAATTATATCATCATGCACATGTTGTCATTTCACCTACCATGTATATGATACCCATAAGAGGAAATGTGCTAATATTTCTTTCTTGCAAACAGCAGTGTCTTCAAGGAAGAGAGGATAAAAAAATGCATGAACATGTGATTAAATATAGATGGAAATATCCCGTCTATATTTCTATTAGTTTTCCATACATACAAGGGGAACTAGTAACAATTGCCATCTTGATTTTTTCAAATCCCTCTCCCAGCAGATATCACTGTCTACAAATGTTCTCCATTTCGGCAATTTTCTGAATGAATGAACTGACATTAGAAGTAGTCCTTAACTTATGTCCATTAATTCAGCAGTTGTTCAAAAATGAACATATGATTAGTCCTCAAAATTCATATGATTATGACCTGGGTGCTGAAGTACTAATCTCAAGATTGCAATGTTGCAGTAAGATGTCGTCCCATGATTACTAAGTGTGACCTTCCCTGCGGGGTTTCTATAAGCAGAACCAGCGGGGAAGCTGGCAGGGAAAGTAACAAGTAGCTCCAGCAAATTGCTCCTGTCACTTTTTCTCTCACTTGTTGTGTCCCCTGCCCCAGTGTGTGGTCTGCTCTGAAATTCCCAAAACCATCAGGACCTCACCTGACCTATGTACAGCCTCTGCCAGCCCTCCCAAGGTCTTCCCCAGCCTTAGCCCACCAGCCCAAAGGTACTTTTTCCAAAAGGCAACTGGATTTTCTTGAACTTATGTCTGAAAGCATTTTGCTTCTCATCCAATAAGTTTCTTTTAACTGACTGGTAGGGAAGGGAAAGAAGAATATTCTGACAAACATCTAGTTGTTAGCACTATGAGGATTGGTCTTTAGTATTCTGAGAGCCATTGTGGCCACTTCAGGGTTAATCTATCCTCAGAGTCACTTGAATCAGAGTGTAAATGCATGTGGAAACTTCTTGGGACTGATGAAAGGTCTGCATTATAAAAAAGAGATAAATGGTGTTATATCCCTCTCCCTTTGTTGAGGGAGGGATGCTCATTTTTAATATAGATTATCTCTTTGATTCTTTCAAACTAGTGACCCCCTTTGTCCAGAATGTGAACTTGTCTGTCTTCAAAATAGTTTCCCTGGTCATTCAAATGCAAATGGAATGCTGAATCCTGCCCTGATGTGTTTGTTTTCTTGTGTTGCGCCATGCATTTGTGAAGTGATTGTTTTATTTGTCCTGTTTATAAAGCAGTTCAACAGTCCCAAGAAGATTCCATACCCATTTACACTCTGATGTGACTCTGAGGATACAGATAAAACCTAAAGTAGCCTCAACAGCTCTTAGAGAACTAAGAACCAGATTATTGCAAAGAACAGCTATATTTGTGATATTGGTGAATATCTGTAACTCAGGTGTAGGATGAGGGTGGAGATTTGTTCTCTGAGCTTGTGGGTTGGTTTCTGAATGTTTTGTTACCAGGCTAGGTAATATCTTCAGTGGAATTTAGGAAATGTCAGTGTCAATGTTCTTTTGTTTATAAGGGCTTCATGTTGTCAATAGGTCTAGTGATGGAAGGTCATTTCAGGTGAATGAGTTGTGATGAGTCTTTTGATAGGTCAGGTGGGGGTCACATCAGGTGAAGGAGGGAGATTATGTCACGTCAGGGTCATTGGGAGGTGAAGTGCTGGTTGGGGGAGATGTGTAGATTAGTTGAGGTGGTGTTACTGATTGGTTGTATGATTAATTTGAATTCTTGGGTTTGTTGCTGGTTGTAGGTCAGTGTGTTTGTTGATAGAATTGCTTGTGGAGGGTCAGGCTTTGATAAACATGCACACATGGTGGGTAGTAGTGTGCCTAATGGTTCTTGTATTGCTTCAGTTGAAATGGTGCTGTTCGATGTCAGTGTGGGTAAGGACTAGGAATTTGGGATTATGGTGACTGACTCCCAGCTGATGTTCATGGATTCTTGGTTCATGGTTTTCAATTGACATGATGTTTGTCCCATATAGAATTGGTTGCAATTGTTACAGTTGATTTTGTACATTATATTGTTTCTTTCATCTTTCTGTAGCTTGTCTTTGGTTCTGGATAATTGCTGGTTAGGTGACCAATTCCATCAACAAACATATCAACCTACAAGCAGCCTATGAACTCCTGAGAATTCAGAACAACTGCACAACCAACCAGTGACAGCACCAATCCTTAACTAACCCATGCAACCCCCACAACCAGCACTTTACTTCCCAATGACCCTCACCTGCCATAGCCTATTAATTACAAGACCCTTACTTGATATGACCCACAACTGACCCATCACAAGACCCAACACAAGATCCCATCACAAGACTCTCACTTGATGTGATCTGCTCATCATAAGACCCTCACCTGATATGACCCTCCCATCACAAAACCTCCTGACCTCCTTATAAGCAAAAGGACACAATACTGACATTCTGTAAATTCCATTGAAGATGTTCCCTTGCCTAATAATGAAATGTTTAGAAACTAACTCACAAGTTTAGAGAATGAACCTCTGTCCTCAATATTTCCATTTCCACCAGTCAGTTGGAACTGAAGAAGTTTCTTTGATGAGAAGAAAAACATTTTCAAACAAAAGACAAAGAAAGTCAAGTTGCCTTTTGGAAAAAGCACCTTTGGGACAACCATGATCTGTATGATTAAGACTTCTCATAGACTTTTATCCTGTCTCCAATATTCCTGCACTCCTTGCCTGGGACTCTGCCATAACTATCTGTATTTTTTTTTTTTGAATCTAGTTTATTCACAAAAGATGGTGGATAGGTAAGGGAGGATAGAGAAGGGTTTCTCCCACCTATTTGTATTATAAGAATTATAAACATGTTCATGCGTTATACACATGTTCAAAATCACATGTTCACCATATTGATAAAGCATAGAATAATCTAAATGTTTTGTTTCTTTTTATTTTTAGTTTCTCAAGAATACATAAGGACAGAGCAAAATTAATTGTTGATCAACATGCTGAAATGATACAATGGCCTCAGACCAGGAACTTGGAAGATTTTAATTTGAAAAAAATGAGCACAGAAAAACTTCCTTTAATTTCTTCTCATGAAAAATCTGATTATACTATTAGTGATATTTCTGTTGAAAATGAAGGAAAGTATAACAGATTATTTAGTCTGGGTGGCATAGCAAACCATTCTTAAATGACTAATTTAAAGAGGCTTATGGCTTCTTTAAGAACTAACACAATTGTGATGACATAAACCTACATGGAGTACAATCTATATCAGTATATGCATTAATTATATTCTTTAAGATTCAATTATATAAACACCTATGATGTTGGAAGTAAGGAATTATAAGGAAAATGACTCTGTCACTTTATAAATGTATTTATTTATTCTTGACCAAAAATATTATTTGAATATAATTCCATTTTTGTAGACTGTCCATATCATGCAGTATGTAAATAATGTAGATATTGTATTGCATAGTATCATAATTTGCTACTTATCACTGTCCAGAACAATAGCAGTTATCTATTATAACAAACATTTTCAGTTCTGCCAAATTTTAAAATGAGTGTAAGGGCATAAATTAGGAGTACCAGATATGGGCTGCAAAACTCAAGGTAATCAGTAAAAAGCAGCAAAGAGAGAGATAATGTACTGCCATCTTCTTGCCTTTATAATTATAACTAATAATAACCATACTAAATCAGAATTCTCTATCCCTGAGATTGGCAATTTACCAAAAATACTTGTTCCATTGAATACAGTATTCTAGACAAAATTAATTATTTTCCATAGTGTGGGCTTTTGTTTTAATCCAAATAAAAAGGCTAAAGTGAAGTAGCTCCTTCATGCCATTTTAGACTATTATTTATTTGTTTGTTTGTTTGTTTATTCTGGAAAAAAACTAGCTTTCCTCTGGATAGCAGTGAAATGAGAAAACTCAAACATGCAATTAAATAATATAAAGTTAAGCAATAGGTTTGAATGCTGTATCAGTTATATTTTCTGAGCTTCCAGCATGTGAGAAGATGCTTTTAAATATAAGCTTTTACCACTAATTAGTAGACAACTCAATCTTGATGCAGGACACAAGTTATTTATGAAAAATGACTTTTCCACAAATAGGTCCTTATTTCATTATTATTTTTTTAAAAAGTCTGGTATTCTTCTGATTCTTTATCCTTTATTTATCAACCTGTTGCTTGTGATTTTATTCATTTATTTCAAAGTATATGGCCATCCATCTCAACATTATTATTAAGAATTAATTAACATAAATTTATTAACTGCTCAAATAAATGTAACAACTATTAAAAATACAATATCACAAAATAAAATGCAAATTGGCAGCTAAAAACCACTATAGCTGTCAACCATTCCATGGATTTCCGCCATGCATGTTTACATGCAGTGCTAAGAACCAAGTCTTAAAGGCCTAGAGGGTTGAGGACACTTTGTTGGTGATGTTCCCCTGGTCGGGTACAGGGACAGAAAAAGGTTTTGGGATCCTAGCTAGGCAGCCCCTTTTTAATGGGGAAGACTTGAAACATGCTTCTCCTACCAGTTATGATGGAGTAAGCAGACATGCAAGGACAGACAATTTACCAAGCTCTATGAATGGTTTTTAGGTAACTACCTGCATCTTGAATTTAGGCCAGAAGTACCAGCAACTAATACACTTCATGTAGCAATGGTGTAATATATGCTGATTGAGGAGCATGTATAACAGTCCCTTCAGCTTTTGAGCCAGTTGAAGCTTTCAGATGCTCTTTAAGGGCAGCCATATACTGCATGTCAAAAAATGGACAATTTTGTCCAGGACTACAGAATCAGAGTTGTTTGGAGTTATTCTGTCACAAATTTTGTTCTGGATTTGGATCTCAGATGAGGAAGAAGGTAAAATAGAAAAGAAGCACATAACATAAAATGAGAAAACGGAGGATGAAGAAAATAAAATATTAAAATTGGTGCAAGGAACACTTGGGTTCTTATGAATTGTGCAAAAGCTTCTGAAACTATAGCTATCTGGGAAACTATGAAATGACTTGCTGCTCACTAGATACAACAATTGTGCCAAACTGTTTCCATTAAGGTTGTGGTTTTATGCTAAAAGATAATAGTGTTAAATTCTACCCGAAATAACAAAGAGAATATTAAATGCAAGAGTGATAATGATTTTAGATAAATAGTATCTTCTAGTCTTTCGCATAATCACAATGATTATGAATTTATATTGACTATTACAGATGATAAGAAAAAGACAGACAGTCAAGCTGTTTCAGTACAGCTGAGTTGCCATACAAGGACATGCATGAAATTTCAGTTTGGTGGTGAACACAAACCTTTCAGGGTGAGAAAATCTCCTTCATATGATAAAACTGGTACGTACATCAAAAGCCAAATATGGCATTAATGTTATTGAAGCCAGCAATATTAAAAATATCACCTATTATTCTAGTTTTTATCCTTTGTTATTCAATTATATATGTGTGATCACAAGGAGTTGAAAATAAGTTTATAGCATTTAATCAATTAAAAATGTTATTTGGTTTGTTGTCAGTCATCTATCAAAACCTTCCCAAGGACCTGGGATGGGCAGACATTGATGTTTGATTATGTTAAAGGTATCATCACAGGATGTAAACTGTTCCAAATAAAAATGCCTTTTGCAATTGATGGTGATTTTGTCAAGGCTGATGGTGTTCAAGTGGTGCTTCAGTTGTCTTGGGATTGCACCCAACGTGCCTCTTACTGTTGATACTATCTTTGCTTTCTGTTAATACAGTTGTTCTATTTCTATTTGCAGGTCTTTGTATTTTGTTATCTTCTCCAGTTCTTTCTCTTCTCTTCTGCTATCTCCAGGCACTGCCAATTTCACTATCCGTACATTTTTATTTTTCTTATTGGCAATTGTTAAGTCTGGAGTGTTATGTCGCAAGTGTCTGATTAAATTATATAGTCCACAGGGCATTTTATTGTCTTCATTTTCTTTTTTCTATTTTATGGTCCTATCATTTCTTGCTGGCAAGTAAGTGGTATTTCTTGAAGAACTTCCAGTGCACCATTGTTGCTACTTTGTCATACCCTTGTTTCTAGCCAGTTCGTGTGATCTTGCAGCAGCTAACTAGGTTGTCCACTGTTTTTTCAATTTCTTTGCAGAAGTGGCATTTGCTTTCTGTTGCTATCTTCTCAATTCTGGCTTTGTATGTATTCATACTTAAGGTTTTGTGCAACCAGAATTAGCCTCCATGTCTCTTTCTTCAACTTTCTTGATCTTAGCCATTACCAGCTCTTGTTATTAACTGCCGGCTATTTTTTAATGTATTGACTATGTAATACTTCACCTTGCCACTTTAATATTCTTCATTTTGTTTTTCTTATAGGCCAGTCTGACCTCTCCAATACTCAGTAAACCTTCCTAGTTAATTGCTCTCACTGTTAGGAAATTTCTCCTTAATTTCAAGTTTTCTCCCCTTGATAGGTTTCCATGCATTGCTTCTTGTCTTGCCCTCTAGTGCTTTGGAAAATAAGTTGACCCCTTATTCCTTGTGGCAGCCCCTCAAATACTGGAATACTGCTAATCATGACTCTTAGTTCTTCTTTTCTGTACACCAACCATACCCAATTTCTGCAACTGTTCTTCATATGTTTTTGTCTAATCGTCTTAATTGTTCTTCTTTGCCCTTTTCCCAAAGTCTTAACATCTTTTTTTGTAATGTGGTAACCAAAACTGAATGCAGTATTTCAGGTGTGATCTTACTAAGGATTTATAAAGAGGTACTAATATTCCATGTGATTTTTATTTCATGCTTCTGTTTATACAATCAAGGTTTGTACTAGCTTTTTTGTATTTTGTATTAGCTTTTTTGACTGCCGCCACACACTGCTAGCTCAGTTTAAGTGATTGTCCACTAGGATTCCAAGGTCCCTCTCACAGTTACTGTTTTTGCCTAATCTGTACTTGCATCTGTGGTTTTTCCTGCCAAGGTGTAAAACCTTGCTTTTCTTCACATTAAATTTCATGTTGTTGTTCAAGTCTGTTAAGATCTTTTTCTATCCTGAACTTGTTTTCTGAGGTGTTGGCTATTAGTGCCAGTTTAGTGTCATCTGCAGATTTGATGAGTTCCCCTTCTATTCCCTCATCCAAGTGATTTATGAAGCTATTGAAGACTACTGAGCCAAAGATGGAATCTTGTGGTACCCCACTGCCTACTTCCCTCCATGTAGAACTAGTACTGCTACAACTTGTTGAGTATGGTTTGTCAGTCAATTATGAATCCAACTGGTAGTGATGCTGTCTAGCCCACATTTTTCTACCTTACCAAGAAGTAGGTTGAGGTCTACTTTGTCAAATGCCTTGCTTGTATACTATGTCCACAGCATTTCACTGCCTACTAATTTTGTCACATTGTCAAAGAATGAAATAAGATTGGTTTTGCATGATCTGTTTTTAACAAATCCATGCTGGCTTCTACTTATAACTTTATTTGTTTCTAAATGCTTGTTTTCAACTAGATGCTGTTGAACTCAGCTAGCACACCAGTTAGTAATCTGAAAGTTGTTGGTAAGAAGTTAGTTGGTCTGTAGTTGCCTGGTGCCTCCCCTTTGGCTAATTCTTTCATTATCAAATACATTTTTCCAGATGTTAGCCGCTCTTCAATTTCATTTCCTTGTAGTTAAATTGCTTAGCAACCAGTGGGTGTAGATCAGTGAAGTGAAACCAGTGTAAATCTAGTGCTGACCAATTCTTCATCTTTTTTCTTTTTTCCCACCATTTCTGCTTTTATCAAAGATCTTTCATCTCAGCTTCTTTATTTTTAACCACTTCCTTTAACAATTCTTGCCATTTCTTTGGGTTATCCCATAACTGCACCTGGAACTGCACTGTCTCTTCTTGCCAGGTGTTCACTTCACTGCAAACTCTGTTGATGGATTGATAGAAATGTTTCTGATTGGATGAAATTGGAGATTCTGCCTATAATTTGCAAATTGAGCTTCATACCTCCTGATCTTTTGGACTATTATTTGCTGCTTTATTTCCAATTCTTCCTTAATCTCCCTTGTTTGTAGGTGATATTTCTTGATTAGGTATTCTTTGACAAAGCTATTATAGGTTCTGTAAATTATGTCTCATCATATTTTTATGGGAGAGACACTCTTCATTTGGATCCTCTAGTGAGAACTTTCCATATGGTTGAACATTTGGTGTAGCTCTCATCTTCCTCAAAGCACACAAGCACCACAATCACATAAAAGTAGTGCCTCATTGGGGGATTATTATTATTTTATTGTATTGCTTTTGTACATTTCAATTCAAGGTGGTAAATATACCTAATATTCCTTCATCTTATTTTCCCCAACTTCATCTTATTTTCCAGAACAACTTTGTGGATGGGTTTGGCTGAGAAAAATTGGCTCAAAGTCACTTAGCTGGTTTTCATGCTTAATGGAAGTTTAGAACTCAAATCTCCTGACCTCTGGGCCAGTACCTTAAATATTACATCAAACTTCATATAGGAACACTAAAAATTATAAGGTATTTTTAAAAAATGCACAAAATTACAATAATAAAATAGCAACCATCTAATGCTTGGTCAGCTGATCATCCAGCTAACTGTATATGCTTTCAAGCTTGTGTTGCACTTCTTTGCAAAGATTTCTGAAAGCTCAGTCTTTATTACTTTCCTGAATGATCTAAATGTTTCACAATGAGCAAGATGTGACATTCTCATTACTTGCTGGGAATCTTCATTTTTCACTCCCAGCCTGGTTATATTAGGCAGGCTTATTCTATCTGGTGTAGATAATTTCAAAACAAGGGCCCAAGCCATAAGGTTTAAGAATCTTCTAGACTAGGAATGTCTAGGAATCGTAAATCAGTTGCCCAAAGGATCGAGTGCTGCTTATCAAGAGCTGAGACTGCAGTAAGGCTCCCAAATTGTACATCAGTTCATTGAGATGGAATGCTATCCTATCCAAAGCTAAATATTGAATTATCTCAGTAGGTTCCTGAATAAATTGGATTTTTTTTCTTATTAGTATTCATTCCAAGTCTGTTTCATCTTTTCAAATTCTCACAGCCTTCAGATAAGCGATCAAGATCTTTACCCCATCTCTTGAATGGCATGGAATGGAGATACTTTCCTTATCCTTTTAGCTAAAGAATAGTTTACTTCAAAAGTGGCTCATTTTTAATAATTTGACTATGATGAAATTCATACTTATATACACTTTGATATTTAAACATATATCTGAAGATCAAAAGTCACTATATTACCTATATTGACATAACCTAATGGTTACTTTCAAATGTTATCCTTAGTCATGTGATACAATTGAGCTCAACCAAATTCACACAGCCTTCTTCACCTTTCTCCTCTTCGTTATCAGAGCAAGAAACACTTGTTTCTCCTTTTAGCTATCTGGTTTCTTTGTTTTCCAAATAAAGAAAAAGATTAATAATCATTAGAGTTTGTTTTAAAGAATTATATTAGAAATTATGCTTTCAGTTTTATTTTGAAGGAGGAAGCATTTGTGTTGTATAATAACTTATAATATCCTAATTTGTTGAAATTAATTAACACTCATGAAATTTAAGTATAACTTCAGAGAGTTACCTTAGGTCATGCTTACAGTATTTGTTGATTGCTTATGTTCTGTTCTAGGTCCCATCAATGATGATGCCATTTTGCATATTTTGAGACTCAGAGATAAACTTAACTGGCAGACATTATTACCACCTTGTGAATTTGTTAAATCGCAGGATGTGGCTAAATTTCGGAAGATCCCATTACTGGTATTTTTTTAAATAATTCGTGTCAATTTATTCCTTTTGTTTAAGATTCATTCTGTTATTTTGTATTATATGTGTGTAATTTGGTTATACATTTCTATCTATTGTAAGAATTATTTACTGTGGTAATGCCGTAAAGCATGAGTCAAATTTGACTGCGTCATGGGCTGGATTGTGATGTATCACAACATTTTTTGCCTTTGTGGAGCCTGGATGGGTGTGGCTTGCACATAACGTATCCAGCCCACATTTGACAGGCCTGCCATAGAGTCCACCCATTCCCAACTTTTCTGGCTATAGATTTGAACTATTATGTGCAAGTACTGTGGTCAGCATAGAGGATTCATTTTGCATCTGGACAATTCTTAAGGCAAACTTTTTTTTCTCTAATATAGTTTCCTTAGATATTTTGTACTACAAACTATTTTCTTAAAATAACTTTCTTCTGACATATGCTATACTCTCTTTAGTCATTATTCTGAAGCAAGTATTGACCATGGCAGGAATTGGTGACTTTTCTTGGGACAGATGCTATAATTTGCTCTCAGGACAAGATGAAGGCCACAAATGGTACCAGAAGAGTGGTGGTAAAGAAAAAGAACAGAGCTAATGGTTTGTGACCCACTTTTGGGAATTTACATTTTAAGAGAGAGAATTGGAGCAGAAAGCCTCTGCAAAGCAAATTATTTCATTTTCATCCCTTAGAAAGCTCCTAATTGCCTCCCAAATAGTCTTATATCAAGTTTATGACTTTTAGCAGCAGAATGGCCAATTTTGAGTGACATAATTTTGGACCATTTTAGAGGGCTTGGTAGTTTTAAGGATGGGATTGGTGTAGTTTTCCTTTCAGGGACCACCAACAGGTTTATCATATTTTCTGAGAGGCACACAAAAATCAGCTCTTTTGCTGATGAATTTTGGAGGCAACAAAAAAGGAGGAAAAGAAAGTAAGACAGGAAAGTAAGACAGGAAAGGAAAAGACAGACAATACTGCTACCCTTCAAAAAGACTTTGACTATGTATAAGAATGGTCAAACAAATAGCAACTTCAAATCTCAACAAATAAATGCTCTGTCTTACATACTGGCAAAAAAAATCAGAAAATAAAATACAGGCTGA
>BHFT01065861.1:0-28580 GCA_004320025.1 Laticauda laticaudata | reverse complement strand
TACCCAAAGGCTTATGGCTTTAACCCATGGATGGCTCCAGCGCATACACAGGCAGCCCCTTCCCAGTCCAGGCACAGGTACAGAGTCTAACGCCACTTATGCCTACCTGTGCCACCGATCCACTGATGCCAACTTGATGATCCCACAATGCCACAGATGCCAGCCACACCACCGACTGCCGGAGCCATGCCACTGATTCACCAATTGGCCACCGACGCCACAATGCCATCCGCGCCACAGCATTCCACCCATGCAAACAGATGCCACCACGCGCACACGATGCGCCATCCGCATGCCTCACCCATCGCTCACCTGCAGACAGATCCCACTACCTCCTCCTTCCTCCACCCCCCACAGTGCCAAGCCCTGTCAGAACATCTGTCATCTAGTATTTGGGGCTGGATCACCCCATGTCCTGGGGAAGGGGCCTCTCTCACATCACAGGACTGAGCCAAGCTCTCTACAGCTTCTCTCAACACACCGATCCCCTGGTGTCCTTACGGGGCCAGGCACCCCAATGGGCCCAGAGCAGCCACTCCCAGCACCAGCCCACCTCCACAGCACGATGGACCCTTCTACCCCTGAGACTATGGCACGCCTCAGATGTGATTGGAAGAAGAGTGCCAGAGAACTGGAGTGGCTACCTTTGTTCGACTTATCTTTGCTGGGGGACACTTGGTCATTTTTCTTTTACAGGACTTTTACTCTATATAGAAGATATGTATCTTTGCTTTCACACACATTTCTCATTTATTTTTATTATAATAATAGTCTTGGTGGAAAACTTTTAGAAATGGTATTAAGGCCTTTGCATGCTTGTGGATGGGTTAAGATAGCAGTGGGGCTATGGGCTAAGGGGAGTATCCTTTCTGCATGGGTAATAGCTGTGGATAGATAAACCTTCCAGTGCAAGCGATAGTGAACTGTATCGGTCACCCTCCAGGTAGCCACATCCTATCAGGCCTTATTTCAATAATAATGATAATCATTGATATCCACACATGTCTAACATAAAACACACTCTATAAATGCCCTGCTTCATTGTAGGAGCCACTCAACCATACATTGGCCCCATCTAATTCCATGTTGATGAACAGGCTGGAAGGATAACGGCATCCATTAATCATCTATCATCCTGTCTTTCCACTCCATGCTCCAGCTGGGGAGTTGCACCAGTGTTTCAGGATGGTTGAAGCTTGCCTTCTTCCCTTCATGTGAAGCTCTGTTGGGCACATCCACACATGTTCTATTCAGGTTTCGCCCCTTGCCTCCATTCACAGGCTCCATGTCCCATTGCCTTTGTTGGAGGTCCATGAGCCTGTTCTGCAACACTGGATTAGTGGTGTGCGCATGAGATTGTGCAGGATGCAGAAAGCTTCCACGATCCTCCTCACGGTCTCGCTGGACGATGGGCTGCATGTGGTGAGAAGTACACTGGAACCTGTTGCCAGGATGGCTCAAAGTGCGGGTGTCGTGCGACCCCACCCTCCGCCTGGCCCTGGACAGCCTGTACGGTTGAAGATCTTTCTCTTCAATGTGTGGTTGAGGGCCATCTGGAAGTGATGGCTTCATGAGGTAGGTTCTGAGGAGAAGGTGTCATCCGCCACATGGTAGGGACATTCTTGTGTGTCATTGGGCAGGGTTCTGATCTCGCGAAGCCCACGATGAGGTTGCATTTCCAGCTTCCTCCTTGAGAGTGACTGGCGTGTTATACCTGAGGCTCTGAAGCTGGGACCCATTGCCCTGAAGCATCGACTGGTACATGAACTTTGTAGTCAGCATCGAACCATGGTGAAGAGGATGATTGCTGAAGGAACCCTGTGTAGTTGAAATAAGTGGGACACCCCTGTCTTGGCTGGTGAGCACTTTGCAGGACCCACGTGCTCCATCTTGGCTTTCCAACTAGCTGTGGGGGAAGTTCCACTTCTGTATACCACTTGCTCTTGCAACATTTTCCTAGCCTTTCTTCAGCTGGAAGGGTCCTAGGAGGAGCTCCTCCAGGTTGATTCTTCGATATGGCCGTTTGCACCACTTCTTCTGGACCATAATGCTGATGGTGTTGGGTGGCACCCCTCCAGCCTACTGCATGCTGCCTGTAACATGGTCCCTAGGCCAGGATTGGCGCAGAGTCAGTGCCACCTTCAGCCCAGGGGTCCAGGCCTGCGCCCTCTCTCTCTCGCCTTGGTCAACCTGGGTGTCAGCCACTGCACAACTTCGTCAAACATGGCTTCGGCATCCTCATGAATTACTGAATTTCCGAGGGTCTTCATTCTCAAGCTCCACCATGCAAGGTTGGTTTTACAACTCCGGTACTCTGCTCTTCTTGGCGGATCCATCTTCGGGACCCAGACACATTCTTGCCGCCTTCCTTTTCTTCGCTCGTAGAACAGGTTGACAAGAGCTTGTGGATGGCTTTGCACTGTTGCAGCACTGGTTGTGCTACCAAAAGGAGTGTGTGATGATCCAGGTGGACATGACTGGATGCTGTGGAAGAGGCAAGAAGCACAGATGGAAGGCCTTACAGAGGTCTGCACCAAGCAGGGCTCTGATGAAGTGAGATCCACGGTGAGCTTCCTCCCCCTTTTATAGGAACTCATAGGATTTTCCGCTCAGCGTGTCCTTTTTGCATCCTCTAGCATTTCCTTGCAGACCATCCTAAATATCCGAGATAGGTTCCCCCTCTGCAACGTGGTTTTTCCGTTTTTAATGCTTTGGGATGCAAGCTGCATCCGCTTTCATCCTTTCTCCGTGTCGTTGTACTAATGCCTTGTGATTCCATCCGCGTCGTTTCCACTTCCTCCATGTGTCTGTTCTTCCGCTGGAGCGGATGAAGTTTGCGCGGTATGTGCAGCAGATGCCTAAGCAGATATAGCGGAATGCGTATACGGCGGATACGACGATGGTCATATTAACGGCATGTTCTCCCATATCGGCGATTGCAGGATACAGAATACGACGCATTGGATACATTGTCCTGCTCAAAAAGTTGTTGGCAGCTCAAAACTTTTTGAGGACGGGATGAAATCTCAGTAGACACGATGCTGGATGGATATCTGAGAGGATGAAAAAATGGACGCAGTGAGTTAAAGATGAAGCCCAATCGCGAAGTTTAACCAAATGGATGGCAAGCGTTTCTCTCCATTTGTACATCCTCTTTCCATCTGTTGGCAGTGGTTGACATGGCTTTATTTTCATGTCTCAGTGAAGTGACTAAATTTAAATAGACCAGCAAAAATACTGTGGAACATAATATATTTTTTAGATTCTTAAGCAAGGCATGTCGACAAGTAGACACTGAACCTAACTTCTTAGGCACAGGCTTAAAGGTGGAATATGATAGCACCACCAAGTATGAATTCATCAACTGGCTGACAAACCGTACTCAACGAACGTAGTCGCTAAATGGCTCTAAGTCTTACCATGGAGAAGTAAGCAGTGGCGGGTGCCACAAGGTCCGTCTTGAGGCCGCCAATCAGTACTCTTCAATATCTTCACTTCACGACTTAGATGATGGGTAGAAGGGGAATCTTACCAAATTTTCAGCATAAACTAAGCTGGCAGGAATAGCTAACACCCAAGAAGATAGGCTTCAAGATCCAGATGGATCTTGACAGACTAGATCACTGGGCCATATCTAACAAAATGAAATTTTCAATGTAGAGTGAAAAGTAAAGTTCGAAACACTTAGGCAAGAAAAACCAAAGTAAACACGATATTAGACTGGAGTTGAAACCCAGGCTCTAATAACAGTAACTGTGAGAGGGATCTTCGGAGTCGAAGTGACAACCAGCTTAAATATGAGCCACAGTGGTCTGCAGCAGCTGCCAAACTAATGCAATCCTAAATATTAACAGAAGAATAACATCACGATCACGGGACGGACAGAACTATACCACTCTATAAAGCTTTAGTAAGACCACATCTAGAGTAACTGCATCCAGTTTTGTTCACCAGTGTTTAAAAAAGGTGTTAGACTCTAGAAAAAGTACATAGGTAGAAGAGCAACTAGATGATTAGGGGACTGAGTGGACTAAAAACATACGAATAATGTTACAGGAACGAGGCTTGGCTAGTCTAGTACAAGAGAAGGACAGGCGAGACATGATATCAAATGTTTCCAATATTATGAGGAGCTGCCCCATAGGGAGGCTCAGCGGAGATATCCTTCTTAAAGCTCCTGGAGGCCAAGACACACGGAATAATGGATCGAAAACACACTGAACAAGGAGAGATTTAAACCTGGAAACAAGGAGAAACTTTCTGACAGTGAGAACAATCAACCAATGGAACAGCTTGCCCTCAGAAGTTGTGGGGGCACCATCACTTGAGACTTTCAAGAAGAGATTGGCCTGCCATTTTTCAGAAATGGTTTAGGGTCTCCAGTTGGGGGGGGTGGACTAGATGTCCTACAACATCCCTTCCAACTCTGATTATCTGTTATCTGTTATCTATTTCCAGGGTAAGGTAGTCACTTTTATGTTTCCTGTAAAAAATAATTCCAATTGACTTGAACAAGATTCCTCTGGAACATGATTGTCGCCATTTGTTAAAGCTGCTTGTGTAAAAGTTTGAGAACTCAATAACAAATCTAGTAGAACATATAGATACAGATCTCTTTTAAATGTAAAGGAATTTTCATATTCATTTTTCACTGCCACCTCGATTACCAAGTAATTTTTGTTGGAAAATACTATGATTATTTCAGATTTCTGCAATGAACAGAGCAAGACCCCGCAGTCCAGTTTGACTGGATGTGTTTAAAATTTCATTGATTAAGGAGCAGAGGAAAGCAAGATATTTTCACAGCTGTATAAATGGAAGAAAATAAGCATGTGAGAGGTTTATTCAAAATACATCCCTCACATTCAGGAGACAGGTTGTAGCAACATAGAAATCATATATTTCATTGTTTCATAATGAAGCTGTCATTTTTACCTCTTGGCATAGGACAAATAATCATGAGTAACAGGTTGCTTATTAATGCATTAAAAAGAAGAGATTTCCATCTTTGCCATAACTAATAATTGCAGTTCTTCCATAGAGTTGCTAAGCTCTGTGTTCATTACCTATTCCTAAATTCTACTGAATAACAATAATTTCTAAAATAAATTCCAGGAAGTTTGAGAAGATTGCCCTGAAATTCCATTCTTTCCATTTTCTGTCTTTTGGCTACCTACAAAAAGGCAATTCTGAAATATATATACCTGCAATCAAGAGGATGAGGAGATCTTGCATTATTTACTGATCTTCAACTCACTTATATAGTAAAACATTAATCAGGCATTTGTTTGTCTCTGCTGACATTTTATACCCTACTTTTCTACCTTAAGTTTACTTAGGATAGAGGACCAAATTAGCATCAGCATCACCACCACAATTGAAGAGACTAGTCTTGATTCCTTTCCCAGGCAGTGGGATGGTGGCTATAGTGACTGAGAATGGTCAAGAGCCTTCACAGCACTTGGCATTTTACTGATACTTTCTTTTATTTAAAGAGAGGGATTATTTAGTTCTAAAACATGTTTAGTTATGTGTCAAAAACATAGGGCCATGTGCTTCCTGGGTCTGATCCCAGCATGTTGATGGATCTGATGCTCACAAAGCCAGACTTTGCTAAGATGAGTAGCAAAGTATGAAGGAAGGCTTGAATACGAGTAGAATTATTAAGGTGTGAAGGTTCTGCTTATATTTAAGTGACTGTAAGATATGGATTAGCAACTATGTCATTTAGATTCTCTATGGTATTTATATGCTGTCTGTTTCAAGATTCTGGAAAGCATCCCTTCTGATCAGCAGATTCTAATAGGTATGTAAAAGATTTTGTCTATGATTCATTTGATTCTGTTTAGGCTTTCCTTGCTATGGGTTGACTGCTGATCCTAGTCAATGGATCTGAGTTCTTGGAATAAAAAGCTTACAATCTAGCCTGAATATATTAATCATGCTGACACAAATCCATTTCCGAAACATAAGAAAAATACAATTTCTAGAAGCACTGAATACAAATGTTTTACACTGAGGGTAATGGGAGGCTAATGTTAACACATAAACCCTGAAAAAGGCTAAACTTAGCCTTTGGAAAGGTTAGTTTAGGCCAACACTTAACGGAACATTCAACTTTCAAATTTTCACTTCAATTAATTTCTTGAAATTCAGTGTCTGATCCCAGTGACAGTTGCCTCTGGGTTCTTCAGAGCAACTGCCAAGGAAAAAATTATCTGACACATATCAAACAAGCAAGAAATGACACTGGACAACATTAATCAAAACTTTCTCATTTCCCAAAGAATTAAGCATTAAATAATTAATTCCAGCACTACAGGCAGCTGTAAAAGAGGTTTTGCGCCTCCCCGCTGGTAAGAATTTGTCCTTGTCTAAAAGACTAGATTGATATATTTATTATTTATCAGATTAATCATGGCCAGGAACATTATAGATTGGCAGTCAGACTCTGCCAGTTATATTGTAGGGGGCCTGTTACTGGAGATTGGAAAGAACTTGGTGTATCAGCAACATTCCACAGTGAAGGGAAGATGTGTTTGCCCTCTAGCATTTTCAGAAAGGTTTGAAGATGCTCCAGCATTCAAAGGGAAATCTGACACATAGAGAAAGGGATGCTGAAAAGGGTCATTGATCCAACACCTTAGTGAGGGATGCTAACACCCACCCATTTCTGTTTGCTAAGGAACGCACTGAAGCTCATTTGATAGGTTCGGAGGGGGGGAGAGAATACCAGCTGACTGGTTTACATAACACTGTTCATTTCCCTCACAAATATTATCTGTAATCAACACATTCTACAACCCCCCCCCATCAACCTGCCCAATAGATATACTTTTTTCGCTAGTATTTTTTCAACTGTCATAGTGGTACAATTAATCATACTTTTAACTTTCATTTTCTCTGATGGCTGCCTGTTGATTTGAATGGCAGAATTCATGCGCTGATCAAGCAACTAAACATCAAATGCATCTGATTGTTTCCATTGGGCTGAGAATATAGCAGAACAATAAAGAATGCCATTGATCTATCGGGTAGCATTTTTGTGTTCTCCCCACTGCATTTGGGTTCACCAACCCTTTTTTGTGGCCTCTATATCCTCATCTGTATAACATCTGTAAGCTTTCTTGTTATTTAGAGGAAGAAAATGTATAGAAATAAAAATTTAACACTATTTTTAAAGAGCTAGAGGGAAAAAAATGTTTCTCCTTCAAACCCCAGGAAAGGACTCAGAATTCCCATCTAGGGAAAATAGCCCTGCCCATTTTGCATATGCCTCACATGTTCCAGTTCACACCTGAAAATGTTAACCATGACTTTCCCAACAAGAAGTTGCTCATCACTGCCCTCTTTAGTGGCTGCTCAATGAGAAAAGAAACATTGATGTAATTTTGTTATTGTTGTTATTTGCTGTGGGATTCTTAGATCTTACTGAAGTCAATGTTGCTTCTGTCTTTCTGCAGAGATCAAGAGGGTTATAGATCCCAAGTCATAGTCACAGCAATCTTGTAGATAAACACCCAGTGTTATTTTTTTTAATCTAGGGGCCTTAAAAACTTAATAAATTAATAAATGTTTCTGTACACATTTTCCTGCAAAGAGCACACAAAGCATATGCCTTATCTAAATATACGTGTTTCTGAATTACATTTAGCCTTAAAAATGTATTTGCTCTGCCTTGGAAGCCAAGGGCTGCCTTTTAAAGTTGAAGGGAGGCCTGGTATTCAAAGGCTTACTAGGCACACTTATCCAGAGCCCTGCATCTGGTCAATATACACCAAAATTTGCAAAAAGCAAATGGCTCAAAGCAATACCACATGTGGTTTGTGAAGTTCTGCAATCAAGTTCCCATGCATAGCTGAAGGGCTGTGTGAGCACAGCTTAAAAGGGGGAGCATAATCAGTTGTGCAGGCCTATATTATCCAGTTCAGCTTTTTTTTTTTTTTGCAGCATGCAACTAAAACAGCCTGATGCTGCTTAATCTCATCTTCTGCAGTCTTGAAATACATGCCACCAGCTCTTGGTTTTATGACAGAAATAGATATCCTTTGGGGAGGCAGTCAAGCTGTTCACAGGCAGGAGACTCTACAGAAAACAACTGTTGTCAATAGAATCCAGTTCTGCACAAAAATAAAGTAAAAATCTCTTCCTTCTACCTGCTCTGGTTTTTTTTTTAACTAATTCTCATTTAGTTCAGTGAAGCATAATTTGTTTTCTATATTTTTGCAAAGGAGAAGAGAATTGTGGTAAACTCCTGAACGGGATGTTTTATTCTTGCACTAGTTATGAAATGATCAAAGACTGTGTGTAATCATTTAGTCCTCTCAGCAATTGCCTGCACACTTCCTGTCTTTCCATGTTTCAATTAAATCCCAAGGGAATAAAACTAGGAAGGAATTCTTTGGATTGGATAGTTAAAGATAGGAAACAGTGAGCATTCAGATACATTCCATAGTAATGAAAAGATGAGTAGGAAACAGTAACAGCAGTTAAGATCTTTCACTGCCTCTAACAATAAAGCAAGCTCAAAAACACCCAAAAGAACAATTCTGAAGAAATTTCCCAGCAACCTGAGAATAAGGCAAACAAAGTTTGTTTCATAGAGGAAAAAAAAATCTGAAAAATCACAAGGCAGGGTTTGGCACCACAAAAACACATTCCAATCTTAGTTGCACACTGCAGGCTATTCCTAGCTCAACTACTATCTAGCCTAAAACTCTCTCGGGCTGAGTTGTTGTTGGGTTTTTTTTTTTAAACAGCTGCAGCCTTTCCTTGGTGTGCCATTTTCCCAGACAGTACTTGCTCTAGTTGGTCCCTTGGGTAACCATCCCTGTTTTAAGGGGTAAAAAACATAACCAATCATGCAAGCTCTTAACTGAGTTGTTATATTCTAGTCTCATTCCACCAAGCTTTGAATTCTCTGTCTCCAGCCCCCTCTTCTGATCTTATAAGAAATTAACTTATGCAAAACTTTATTTATCATGCATTGAGATTTTTTTTTCACAGAGTGCAACTTGAGGTTCAGTAAACCAAATGCTCACCTGTCAATTAAAATTTCTCTCTGGATGGGAAAATTAAAGAGGGTCGTCAGTTCACAAGTAATGAGATAAGAGAGTCTGAGAAAAAAAATCTGAAATTGTGTGTGTGTGTGTAAATGTATGTGTGTATTCTTCTGGATATTTTCAGAATATTTGGATGACAGCTTAGGTCAAGGTGTTGAATAGTATTTAAAACAACTGCAGTAAGAACAAAACAAAATAGCAAAATTTGGAGAAAAAAAGGCAGACATTGATGCCACTTCTATTGGAAAGAATCTCTTCCCCCAGAAAAAAAAAACAACTGTTTTGGACCAAATCCGTGTACTGTGTTATAAACATGGGTAATTTTATAATGTGGAATTAAGTGTCTGTTAGAATACACAGTGGTTTCTGCCATGGGACTAAAATGTTTCTACTTTAGAGTTCATTTCATTTTCCATAAATGTAGTATATACCTACATAATTAGAAACTATAGATATTATTGATTATCATTAACTTTTTAACAAACATAGTGACTTATTACCAACAGGCTCTTTCTGCAGTGGACAGCCATGATTTCAAGATAGAATTTCCAAATATCACTGAATGTCTCCAAACATAATGCCTGGTGGGCCGATGTTGCTTGGCCTTAAAGCTAAGTTGAATCAAGCCTGATTAGTATCTGGATGAGATTCTTCTGGGGAATACCAGGGTCATTGGCTACACTCGGGTGTTTAGAGTTTGATTTGAAAGAGACTTTAGCTATGAATGCTGAATGTTGGGAATAAGGAAAACAGGAAAAACTGCTGCCTGAATATCCTTCATATATCTTCTAGGACATTCTGGTTTGACACTCTTGGAGAAGCAAAAGGCCAGAGTAGTTAAGCCTTCAGGCAGATAGCAAAACTTTTAACCTGTCATGTTTCCATCACCTATTTTTGCAAGGGCAAATGAAGAGGAGAATACTTTTCTACATGATTGAAATTTCAGTTTATATACATTTGTATTATCAAGACATAAAGCCCCTGTCACACTGCACCAACGGATGGAAAGAGGATGTAAAACAGAGGAAAACACTTGTCATCCGTTGGTTAACGCGATGTATCCTTCTGTACTCACTGCCTCGTTTTTCATCCTCTCTATCCGTCCAGCATCCGTTTATTGATGTTTCATCCGCTCAGAAGGTTTTGAGCTGGCTCAAAACTTTTGAGCGGAAAATGTATCAAATGCGTCTGTTCTGCATCCGCTAGGCACCCGCTTCGCATCCGTGCAACTCGATCCGCTCCAGAGGTAAACGGATGCAGAGAGGAAGCGGAACAGACGCTGACGAATGCGAACGGATGCCTAGGTGCAGCCACGGAAACAAAGCATTTAAAATGGAAAAAACGTTCGCAAGGGGACCTATCTCGGATATTAAGGATGTCTAGAGGATGCCTAGAGGATGCAAAGGACACCAAGGGAAAACCTATACTGCCTATAAAAAGGGGAGCAACTCATCTGGATCTCACTTTTCAGACCAGCAGACCACTGTGCCAGACCTCTGCAGCCTTCATCTGACTCTTGCTCTTCCACAGCATCCAGTCATGTCCACCGTGGATCGTAACAAAGTCCTTTTGGCAGCCACCATTGTTCTGCAACAGTGCGAAGCCACCTTACAGGCTCGTGAACTCTACTACCGAAGAAAAAGAGGCGGCAAGAAGTGTCTGGGTACGAAGATGGATCGGAGAAAGTAGAGTACGGACTCTTACAACAAGCTGATGGTGGAGCTCAGGACGACAACACTCGTGCATTCAGAACTTCATGAGATGCTTCCAGCCATGTTTGACTAAGTTGTGGCAGCGGCCGACACCCAGGTTGACCAAGGCAACACCAACTTCCGGCCCAGCCTGGAACCTGGGCTCAAGTGGCACTCACTCTGCGCCACCTGGCCTCAGGGACCACGTACAGGAACATGCAGTACGGCTGGAGGGTGCCACACAACACCATCAGCATTGTGGTCAGAGAAGTGGTGCAGGCCATCATCGAAGAATACCTGGAGGAGCTCCTCCAGTGCCCTCCACTGAAGAAGGCTGGAAGAATGTTGCAGAGCAGTGGTATCAGAAGTGGAACTTCCCCACACTGTTGGAGCCATAGATGGGAAGCACGTGGCCGCAAAGCTCCAGCCAAGTCGGGGTCCAATTATTTCAACTACAAGGGCTTCTTCAGCATCGTCCTCTTTCGCCATTGTCGATGCTGACTACAAGTTCATGTACATCGATGCTTCAGGCAATGGGTCAGCGTTCAGATGGCCACAGGTATACAATGCCAGTGACCTCAAGGAGGGGCTGGAACGCAACCTCACTCGTGGGATTCCCAGATCCAGACCGCCCGCCCAACGAACACAAGATGTGGCCTACTTCATCGTGGGGATGACGCCTTCTCTCTCAAACCTACCTCATGAAGCCCTACACCTCCGGACTCTCACCCGTGAAGAGAGGATCTTCAACTACAGGCTGTCCAGGGCAAGGCGGGTGGTGGAGAACGCCTTTGGCATCCTGGCCAACAGGTTCCAGGTACTTCTCACCACCATGCAGCATCACCCAAAGACCGTAGGGGATCGTGGAAGCTTGCTGCATCCTGCACAATCTCATGCGCACCTGCTACCCAGTGTTGCAGAATAGGCTCGTGGACCTCCAATGGGGACATGGAGCCGTGGGGAATGGAGGCAAGGGCAAAACCTGATAGACACTCAGGATGTGCAAGGCCCCAACAGAGCTCACTGAAGGGAAGAAGCAGCGCAACCTCCTGAAACACTGGTTGAACTCCCCAGCTAGAGCGGTTGAGTGGCAAGACAGGATGATAGATGCTTAATGGATGCTTCCTTCAGCTGTCTCATCACACTGATGAGATTGGGCCATGTATGTTGAGTGGCCCTACAATGATCAGGGCATTTAATAAAGAGTTGTGTTTGTGTTGACATGTGTGGATGATTATTACATTATTATTGATAATAAAGGACGTAGGTGTGGCACCTGGGAGGGTGACCATACGTCCCATATGGCTTGCACTGGAGGTTTATCTATCACACAGCTATTACCCATCCCAAAGGTATCCTGCCCATCCCAAAGGTATCCTGCCCATCCCAAAGGTATCCCTGACCATCCCAAAGGTATCCCTGCCATCCCCACAGGTATCCCTGACCATCCCACAGCTATTACCCATCCCACAGGTATCCCTGCCCACCCCACTGCTATCTTAACCCATCCACAGCATGCAAAGGCCTTAAACCAATTCTAAAAGTTTCACCAAGACTTTATTAAAAAAAGAAATGAAGCAAGTGTGTGAACAAAGAGTGTCCAAATAAGTCCACAGGTAGCAGCGCAGCCAGTCTCTGGCACTCCTCTTGGTCACTCGGAGGGGTGCCCAGTCTCAGGGTGAAGGGTCCAGGTGCTGTGGAGGTGGCTGGTGCTGGAGTGCTCGTCTGAAGCACCACTGGGGTGCCTGGCCCGAGAGGACAACAGGTGGATGGTTGTTGAGGGAAGCTCTCAGACAGCTGGCTCAGCCCCGTGATGTTGAGAGCTCCTTCCTCCATGCCATGTGGTGTCAGCCCCAGTACTGAGGACAGATGCACTGAGGTCGGATGGCTGTGGGGTGGAGGAAGGAGCAGTGTAGTGTGGGCTGCTGGTCTGCAGCTGGGTGAGACTGCGTGGGGTGGCATCGGTGCGTGGTGGCATCGTGTGTGGCTGGCACGGTGCGTGGGTGCATCGGTGCGTGGTCGGTGCATCGGTGCATGTGGCATCAGTGGAACTGGTGGCGACGGTGTCGCCGATTGACTCTGTGCCTGGACTGGGAAGGGCTGCTGCCTCTGCTGCTGGACCTCTCTGGTAGCTGAAGTCCTGGTAGGTGAGGGCCTGTGGGAAGCCTTGGAATGGGAGCGACATCACCATGGGATGGAGGAGCAGACCTGGACTGGTGGGACAGTTCCGCTGCGGTCTGGAGTGTGTGAAGCAGCTCGGTTATTCCGGTCCTTCACCACCTGGTACTGGGTTCCGCCAGGTCCACGAGGGTCTGGTTGACAATAGGTGAGGAAGGGCTTGCGGTTGGAGATGAGCGAGTCGGTGTGGACCAGCTGAGAGAGGAGATCTATGCTGGTCCGGATGGTGTCCCTGATCTCCAGCAGGACAGTGTGGGTCTGCCCCTCCTGTCTGGCTCTCTGCCTTTCTGTGGAGGTGGAGCTGGGGGTGGATGTGGGTAGGCTGTGGTGGACGCACCGTCTCCTTTCTCCCACTGCACCAGGGAGTCTCCACGCGCCTCACCATGGTTACAACAACCTGTCCGCGGGTTCTCCGCCGTGGCCAGCTCCACAGAAACCCGCCTGGAGACAGGAAATGACTCTCAGCTGGAAGAGGACTGGCTCTCAGCAGGCTGCCGGAGAGAGAGGGTAGTGAGAGGGCTGCTGGTGCTCCTCGTGGTGGATCTCACCCTCCAGGAAGCTGCACCTGGCCATACGTAGGTCTCTCTGTCCGTCAGATTAACCGTGGCCTAACAGATTTCTCAGGTTCAGCTTCCGTAGGCGGTGTGCATGTGCTTCCACCAGCCGAGGTGCACCTCCGAAGTGTAGCCCAAACTCTCCACCTTCTCTCTCCAAGCAGCCTGCTTCCTTTTGGTTCCTGTATAGCCGGTGTCCCTTCTGCCACAGATAGTCATTCTCTCAGCCACTCCAGACCTCATCCTCGTGTTCCTCCTCAATGGAGTATTGCCTCTCTCCCGTTGTTGCATACACCTCTTCCTCCCTTGCAGGACCAGATGGGCCCTCATCAGAGGGCATCCAGGTAGTAGGGGCTGCTCCTCCACAACCAGCAGCAGCAGCAGCAGCAGGATCATCAATCATCCATCATCACCAGCAGATCATCATCATCATCATCATCATCATTAGCAGCAGCAGAGCAGAATCATCATCATCAGCACAGCAGCAGCAGCACCAGCAGGATCATCATCAGCAGCAGCAGCAGCAGCAGCACCAGCGCCAGCACCAGCACCAGCCAGCACCAGCAGGACCAGGATCATCAGCAGCAAAGTAAGCACCAGCAGCACCAGCAGCGCCAGCAGGACCAGAACACGAGCAGGACGAGCAGGACGAGCAAGACCAGGAGCACGAGCAGGACGAGCAAGTCCAGGAGCACGAGCAGGATGAGCAGGACGAGCAGGACGGGGAGCAGCTTCAGCAGAGTTCGCAGCAGCAGTAGCACCACCGCCAGGAGCAGCTTCAGCGAAGTAAGCACGAGCAGAAGCACCACCGCCAGGAGTAGACAGCAGAGTAAGCACCAGCAAAGCACCAGCACCAGGAGCAGCGCCAGCAGAAGCTTCAGCACCAGAAAGAGGAGCCGAGCAGCAGAAACCCCAGCAGAAAGCAGAGTCAGGGACAGGGGGGGAGGTGGCCCCTGTCCCTCTTGCGCAGGGATGCGGCAGGTTGCTGAGCTTTTGCTTCTTCCGTGGTTGTGGGAGTTGCTGGCTTGCAGGGAGGCTGGCACCAAGGCTGGCAGGAAGGCTGGCAGGCAGCAGGCACAAAAGCTGCAGCAGGCACCAAGGCTGGCAGGAAGCCAGGCAGGAGCCTGGCAGGAAGCCTGCAGGAAGGCAGGCAGGCAGGCAGGTCCAAGGCTGGCAGGCCGACTGGCTGGTAGGGAGGCTGGAGGCAGGCTTGGAGCAGGCTGGCAGGCAGGCAGAGCAGCAAGGCTGAGTCAGGGAGGCTGGCCAGGAGGGTGTGGAGGCAGGCTTGGAGGCAGCTGGCAGGAAGTGCTGGCAGGAGGCTGCAGCAAGGCTTGCAGCAGGCATGAGCAGGGCAGGCAAGACTCGATGTATCCGGCAGCAGGTCTTTCCTCCGAATGGTGACCTGCTTGGGAGCTGTTCCCTTTATATCCGTGGGGCTTACGCAATGCATCCCCCCCGCACATGCACAATAACGCTCGGCATCCGTTCGCTTCCGCCGCTGTGCATCCGCTAGGCTTCGCGTGCATCCGCTTCATCTGCTGTGCATCCGCTGTGCATCCGCTGTGCATCCCGCTGTGCATCCGCTTCATCCGTTGCATCCGCTGTGCATCCGCTGTATCCGCTTCCGTGTCCGCTTTGCTGAGGTCCCCTGAAGCCTAGCGGATGTGCCATCCGCTCCCATCTGCTTTCCATCTGCTGGCTTCCGTTCACTCGTCATTGCTTTTCATCCGCCCTGCGTCCTCTCCCGCATCCGTCCTTTCCGTGTTATCCGCTCTGGTTATGCAAATTTTTGCCCCTTTGAGAGCGGAGTAACAATGGATGGAACATTTTTCTCGTCCGTTGTGTCCTTTTTACTAACGTTTTGCATCCATTGGGCAGTGTGACAGGGCCTTTACTTTAAAATATTTCAGTTAGAGGAGTTAGGTTTGCAAAAGACAGTTTTCTACTTGGCTGCTGTTGAAATTGTTCTGTCATCTTTATGATAGGATTTCTGGATAAGGAATTGTCCATTTTTAATTTAACTGAGACAGCAAGGTTTTTGCTGGTTGCTATGTTGGGAATGGGAGAACTATAAATCTATTAAATCCATCAATGAGCTGTAGATTGTCTCATGCTTTTTGTTTTGAAAAGACACAGAACAGCTTTTTAAAAATACAAAAGAAATCCATGTTAAGATTGTCATTCTGTGCTATTTATAGTGGACCGTTTCTCTGTAATGGACTGTTTAGTTTAAGTCCAAAGTCAAAGATCATAAAAAGGAAGCATAGGTGTTTTAACATTGTCCATTATTAGTTAGCAACCAGAGGCCACCTTTCTTTCCCACCATAGTACTCTATCTATATCCACTTGAATTATATTTTTGTTTCTGAATTCTACATTGGATTTTTATTTCTGTTCCTGTAAAATACCATGCAGCTTCATTAACTTCATTCATTTTTCTCTTCCTCTCTTAAAATGCACTTCCTCTTTCATGATTCTGAGTCAGATAATTGTCCAAATCCATTTCATCCAATAGCAAAACTTTTCATTGCTCAGTCACAAGCATTTATTTTGTTTTGGTTTAAGACAGCTGCTATTATGAAATGTTATAGAATCAGATACGAGGAAAGTAAATCTCTTTTTTAAATTTCAGACACAAAACCACTATGATACACTTCTTATTACAACTGAATAAACTAGACTAACTGAAAGAATGTCAAACATTCATGCATAATACATAACATTCAGCTGAATATGTTAGATTGAAAGGAAGAATATACATTTTAATAGTGATTAAATAAAGATGTAATGCACCTAAAAGCAGTTGGAAACATTTTTAAGTAACAGTTATAGCACACAGAGTCTTTTGGCATGTAGATTATTTCAGTTTTCACCCTTGGTAAATGATAAATGTTACATAGAAATAGGGAACATTCATACTTTTTTCAAGAACTTGAAATTTTTAGAAAATTGGGGAAAGCAAAACCATACAAGTTATCTATCTCAGTCTTAAACATGTAATTTTGAAGTTGTGCTCATTCATTTATGCTGCTGTGCTGACTTAGGGCTGCAAAACCCTGCCCCTCTTTTTGAAGAAATTCCTCAGATTTACTGATACATGTCAGGAACATGCACAATGAATTTTGCTTCCTGCAAATGGAAATTATTCTTCTTTCCCTCCTTCCCTCTTTCCTCCCTCCCTCCCTCTTTCCCTTTCATCGAAGTAAAGAATTTAAAGCATTTGGAAATAGGAGAAAGTAAATACATCCCTAGTCACACTGGTAAAAAATTCTCTGTGCAGAAGAACAAGCTATGAAATGATAGCCACAAAACAGCATCACTGTAATGTGAAAGTTGGAATGCAGGAAAACAGTGTAGGATTGTGCCTTTCTTTCTGGTGCTCTCTGTCTCTCTCTTGTTTCTCTCACTCTCCCCCTCTCTGTTTATCCCTGATGAAAACTGAAACTGGTTTTGTTTTGCTTTTTTCCCTCAGAGACAGGACTGCCACCTACAGCACATGTTCTCTGCTCAATAGCAATTCTATGCCAATAAAGGAAAGCATGGGTTCTTTTATTGTCCCAAGAGGCAATTTTGTCCAGTTTCACAAGAAGCACTTTTGCAGGCATTCAGGTGACTCACCACAACAAATTCAATTATTTTCCTGTAAGTAGAAGCTTAAGTGAACGAGGATCATTACAATTTTTAAGCAGCAAAGAAATCACAATCAAGATAATAATCCTGACATTTATTCACAGAAGTGTAATTATATTTTAATGCAAAAAGAAACTCTGCTCTTTATACATTCCTGCCACATCAGCAGTGATACAAAAGTAGAATGTTAAAAAGAAAACCAGAACATTCCTTACTTCTATCTATTGTCCATTAAAACAAAACCACCAAAGAGAGGTGATTTGACTATGAGGCATTCAAGTAATTTCTTTGCTTTGATCTTCCTGACTTGTCTATAATAGATATAATATTCTTTACTTCTAACGATATTGTATCCTCTGTTCTTTCTAGCCTCCGCTGGATGGTTACCACTTTCCCTTAGGGATAAAAGAGATTTTAATTGAGGCAATCGGAGGAAATTTGTATTCTTTTTATTTGAAGCCTTTCTTCCCTGTTATGTATCTTTATAAATTGCAAATATATCTAGCTTGTAATTTAAAATATAATTGCACTTTGTTCAGAAGATACAGGGATGAAAAGCAGAGGGCACCCTATCACAGTAGTCTCTCGTACTACAATAAAAAAGAAAAGAAAAGAGAGGGAGGGGAAAATAGAATGAAAGGAACAAAAACAGCATGTGTCAGTCTAAAAAAAATCCATTTGTAATCACAAATGAAACATTTCCAATCTCATAATGGGTAGATTGCTTGGTTTTATTACCAGTCATGCAAAACAAGACCTCATCAAAAGGAAAGCTACACAGAGGTCCCATATTTCCATTAAAATAATTCAAAAAGCCTTTTTTTTCCCACTGAAAGAACCCATTTTGCAAGATGATTTAGCTCAAAATCTGCTGGGAGTAACCCTTTGACATAAAGTCATATTGTGTTGGAGTTTAGTCCTAAATTCATACATCAATTATTTACTGTCAACGCAGATTGTATAAGTGTAGAAAATTACTAGGAATGATATTTTCTCTCAGGCAGAAAGAATGTGATACAGCAAAAACATCCCACCTAATGTGCTGTCCTACTGTCCACAGGCCAGAATTACTGATGCATTAGAAAAGAGTGTGCCAGGGCAAAAGAGAACAGAGGAGGGGAAGAGGAAAGAAATAGGCAGGAGGGAGATGGACACATTATTTTAAACCTTTCATAACATCCATAAATATTTCATAACAAATAAATAAAGAATGTTGCGCTTGTTTGGAAGACAGCTGTAGCCACACGGTTCAGTGCTTTGCAAAGCCCCAGAGATCCTGCACTTACCCCACACTTAAGCCCCCCATTTCTTTTTAATCATCCACTCCGGGCATTGTGGGTAAGGAAATCTTATCAGGTGAAGCAAAAAGCTGGAGGTTATGTGGATGATGAATGCTCTTTTTTTTTAATCTCCTTGTTCTCCTCTCTCTCTCTTTCTCTCTCTACTTTCTTTTCTTCCTGTGATATAATAATAATGGTTTTTCCACATTAAATAATCTCTTGGCTTTGCTGGGTTTTTCACACAGAATAATATTTGCCTTTTTCAGCTTATGATTTTCATGTTAGCCTTCTTTGCTTTATAATGAGTGTTTCATTCA
Source organism: Laticauda laticaudata (assembly GCA_004320025.1). NCBI lineage: Eukaryota > Metazoa > Chordata > Lepidosauria > Squamata > Elapidae > Laticauda > Laticauda laticaudata. The sequence goes on along the minus strand of BHFT01065861.1, from coordinate 9,868 downwards.
TATACCCGATAATATTAAAATATATTTGTGTCCAATTGTATTGATATCTCTTTGTTCATCAGTTTACTGCAAGAGAGACTGTCACTTTGCAGGACAGTCTGTTTTAATGCCCCATGTTCCTTATTTCATCAAGTTGATTCTACTCTATATCTAAATCATTTTTTTTTACTTTTGGACTGAATCTATTGATTTCTGTCTTGCTCTTCGGAGCAACATAAGGATAAAATTTAAGTAGAATGATACAGTAGCTCAAATAACAGATTAAGGGTATAATGAAAGCATAACAAATTGCCACGGATATTATTAATCATTATCATTATTCTTTAGAATTTGAAAATAATATAAACTTGAATGCTATTCTCCTTGTTGGGGAGAGTAGTGGTAGCAGAACAATTTGTTGAGCAAAATGTCTCGGATTGACCAAGCCAGAATTAACCTTCAGTTCTTACAGGGCAATGATGCAGCCAAGTTACTTCATGATCAAATCATAAACATTTTTTATAGTAAAGGACATTTCAACCATTTAGCATTGCATTAGCAGTTATATCTAGCATATATAGATATTAAATGTTTATGAATTTTCTTCATTCAGGGAACTTTCTAAAAATGAAATACAAATATACTCTGAATGCATGTAAAACTTCTCTAACACAGAGATCCCTCAGTAATTCAACTTATGTAGAAAGTTTTCATTTAGAATGTCATTTAGGCCAGTTCAAGATATTTTCCTCTACCTACCCACTAATCAAAATTAAAGGTTCCTCAAAAAAATGGAAAAGTGCTAAAAAAAGAAATTATGATATTTTTCTTTAAACCTGCCCCTGTAGTTTTTTTTAACGTTGCTGGTGGATTAATTATGCAAGAGGAAGGAATCAATGTGGTATGTCTAACATACAAAATGCAGGCAATGCCTTGCAGGTTTTCCAGTGTTGACCTTGTGACTAACCTGACAATGAAAGTATCAGTCTAATTGTTGTTATTTATAGCATCTCCAACATTGTAAATTTTTTCATGGGAATGTTTCAGAAAACTTGAATCCTTATGTTGCTTCGAGGACTTTCTCTGATTTTACTCATCTTTGAAACTGTGTTCAGATGTATCTTTCTTAATTGTGGCATCCAAACTTCAGAACACTAAAGATATTCATTTGTTTTTTTCCACTAAACATTTTTAGATATACTCTTTTGATTATTTATACCACTGAGGAGTTGAATGTCCTTGTTGTGCCAATTATGTTTTGAGGTTTAAGGTTTTAACACAAAAATCTAAGCCAAGGTTCTTGTTGTTTTTTTAAAGGGCGTATAAGGCAAATTTGGGAGACTGATGCCGATACCTAGCCTGACATAGGCTCCTAATCAATGCGATTGCATTAGGCTAGTTTATACATTCATATCTAAAATTACCTGTAAGATCAAGTATTTTATGGGCAAATACACCACATAATTTCCTAAAAGTTAGTCTAACATTGAAATAGAGATCCATAAGCCAGCATAATTGCCCTTTATATCTCTCTAACATTCAACAAATATGGGCAGGAAAAAAGTCCAAGCTGTAAATTTATGCCAGGTCCCATTCAGAACACTGAGGACTAGGATACTGTATCTTAAGCAGTATTTAATCCCATACAAACCCACTTGCCACTTCTTTTCAATGACTCTTCCAACTACATTTCTTTCTACTGCCTGAAATAGAATGCTCAAGTATATTACACAGTTTATTATAGTAGTAGTAATAGTAGTAATCATCATCAAAATTCCCTTTTGTATTTCCCTTTTGTTCCATAATGCAGCACCAACTGGCATTTATAGGATTCCCTCAGGTTCACTAATATTGTGTTTTTTACTTCAAAAACCAGTTGCTTCGTATTAACTTGGACCATACCCTTTGCTTGGTCTTCTAGGTCAGAGGTCTCCAACTTGGGAAAGTTCCCAAGGTTGGAGACCTCTGTTCTGGGTTGCAGTACCAGAAGTGTGTAATGTCTTCCACAAAAATATCTATATGCTTATTTTGGGTTCTTAAAAAAAACTAAACATAAAAAAATTAAATTATCAACTTCCAGTTTGCAGGAACCAAACTGGGTTGATCGCCAGGACCAGAGGTTTAGTCTTCCAAGCTTTCAAACTCATGTTAGAGCCCATCTTCAGGAAACTTCTCTCTACAGGAAAGTGTCTGTGGGCTATTCTACGCATAGTATATATGTGGTGCCTAGTTCATTGCAACTTTTTATTGGGGTGTTGATGGTTGTCTATTAAGTTGTTGTTTCTTATGTTGCCAAATTCTTAGTTCCTAAGTACCTAAGTCATAGAAATCCCTATGGTCTAAAACAGGATATTTGAAATGCCAGAGTTTATTATATGTTGCTACTTGGCTATTGTGATAGATGCTTTTAAGGGAGAATATTTTATTTTATTTTATTTATTAGACTTCATCGCTACTCATCTCACTAAGAGTTGACTCAGAATTATTTTGTATTACATTAATGAATTGGTTATTTTAAAACATTGTTGTTGGGAGTTGCCTTAGAAACAGACTAGATTTTGGGGGACATCTTCATCTCCAACATTATTACAATTATTTCACATGAATCCCTCCTTATATACATGCTCCAAATATTGTTTTTTATAATAACCAGCAATGACACATTTTCATTCTTTGATACAGTTGATGAAATCACATTCTAAGAGTTTTCTGCTGTGTACTCAAGGCAAATTTATAACTTTTGCTGGATAAAACTATGAATTCAGATGCAATACAGAAAAGAAAAATTTGTACCAAGCTATGGGAGAATATTTAAGACATTTTATCTTGGGGGCTTCTGGCTTGTTTCTCATTGGAGTCAGTGTGGAATCCGCGATCATGCGTGGTTTCACCCGAGCTCACTTGCTGGAGGGTCCTGATTGGGACCAGAGCCATCCTGGTGGGTGTTAAAGAAGGGGGAAATCACCTCGAGGGTCGAGGGAAGCCACTCCCAAAGGCAAGCTGCAGCGGTGGAAAGTTCTAGAGTAAAACCTGAGAGGAACAGACAAAGTCACCAATTTTCAGCCTGTATTAGTTTTATTCATCTATCCATTATCCACATGGCTTGCAAACTAATATTTAAATTTAAGTATTTAAAATTTAACTTATTTTCTTATTTTTTTCTCTCTAGATAGATTGATAAACATATTTGATTGCCAAATACATATTCAAAGGTATACCATTCTTAATATGAAAGCTGAAGCATCAGTCTGCACATTGCCCAAGAGCTTGATCAAGTCTATTGGCTAAACAAATCCCTGATTATCCTTAAATGCTGATTTAATAATGTATTTGATTGTATGTATCAAATTCAAGCTAAAAGTAAGAATGAGGACATTTTCCATACTTGAAGGAATTGTTCATTTCTGCTATCAGCATAGCAAGATAGGCAGCACTGACTAAGGTTTGTTTTTGTATACATTTGGCACTCTATAGAAATAAGATAGCCCTTGCATTTCTAGTGCCTTTAATCTGTATTTTTTCTACTAGTTTCTAATATTTTTCTATTAGTTTCTACTGTGTATGCAGCAGTTTGTAAACATTTTCTTCTTTTGCATATACAGTAGAATGCTATAAATAAACTGGCAATAACCCTTCATGCATCTAATGAAGTACAAGTCTCAGTCTTCCTAGGATGACTGTGATCAGCAGACTAATACGGCAAACCTTCTGCAAATTGTCAGGTGAAATTATAAATAAAAATGCATATATTTTAATATCTTACTAGCCTATTTAAGGATCCATGTTCTGTAACAAAATACCAGGTAAATGTTACACAAATAAATGTTTCACAAATATCTGTTTGTTAGATTAAAGGTTGATTTTGGTGGGAAGATAGAGAGAAGGCTATGTGTCATTCTGAAGTTTAAAAAAAAACATGCTGCATGCATCTAATGTGCCATAATCCTTTCATCTAGGCAAAATTATTTCTGCTTTACTTTTATATTTTGGATCCGTTTCCGGAATATTCTGCTGAATATACTATAACACAGCATTATTCTTCTCAAACCAGATGTGCATTCTAGGGCTAATTAGCCTCGGTTTCACATGCCCTGATTTTCTAAAGCCTTTGTCAGCTAATCATTTTCCTTTCTAGTTTTCCTCAGTAGTAAACTTTTGCTTGAATTACCCCACTGAACCAACCAAAAAAACCCACCCCTCTTTGGTTTCCCATGCCTCCATTAAAGGAAATGGCATCATGAGGGAACTCTTCCCACAACCACTGCCCATGGGGTGCTGTTTCACTGCCCCCAACTTGAGGAAGAATTGAATATCTCCCTCCCTTGAAGAAATCTTCCACCTTTTTTCTGACTGAAATTACATGAGGGTTTTGAAAAAATCAGTTGTGCCATCTCTAAGGTTAACTGCCTGCAGTAGACAAAAGGAGGTGAAAGCCGTGGAAAGGCTGTGACATTGCCTGGGGTGGAGGAGCAGACCTGGACTGGGTAGGAGCAACATCAGCTGGAGCAACTTCAGCTGGGCCTTGAGGGTTGTGCAGAAGTGCTGTGATCTTCTGCTTCATCACCTGGTACTGGGCCTCAGGCGTCCCTAAGGGTATGTCTCACGTAGTGATTGCAGGGCTTCCGGCCCAAGGATGGTATGTCATGTGGACCAGCTGAGAGAGAAGTTCCTGTGCTGGTGTTTCATTGTGTCCCTGATCTCCAACAGCACACTGTGATGCTGGCCCTCCAGTTTGCCTCTCTGCCTGCATCTTGTGAGCTGGGGTGGCTGTCGACAGGGTGGGATGGTTGGCCTCTGTGGCTGCTGTTCTTTCCTCCATTTGTGACAGCAGGGGCATCATCCTCCACGGGAGTCCTCCAAGTCTTGCCGGCCATGGGGAGTGCAGCTCGGGGGGGGTCTCTGCTGTGGGGCCTCTGAAGGAACATGCCTGACAGGGATAGCTGGCTCCTAGGCTGCAAGAGGTACTGGCTGTTCGTGGGCTGTCTGAGGGAGAGGGGGTCTCAGAGGCTGCTCCTCCGGGGTGGCGAATCTCACCCTCCAGGAAACTGACGTTGGCCATTGCGTACATCTCGCCGGTCAGTGAGCTTGACACGGCCTGCCCGGATTTCTGTGAGGTGTAGCTTGCCATACCATGTGTGCTTTGCTCGTCCACCATCCAAGAGTAGCTCTGCAGTGTACCCCAGGGCTCTCTGCCTTGTTCTCTCCAAGCATGCCCTGCTTCTTCTTGGTGTCCCGATACGTCTGGTGGCCCTTTTCCAGAGGGTACTTGTTCTCCCTCAGCATTCCAGCACCTTGCATCTCATGTCTCCTCAGGAAATGGTGTACTGTTTCCTCTCTCCCTTCTGCTTCCCTTGCCCTATCCTCCCTCTGGCAGGGAGGCTTCATCAGGGCCTTCAGGGGCTTGCGCAGCAGTGCCTTCAGGGGCTTTGAAGCAGCAGGCCTTCATGGCGCTTTGAGCAGCAGGCCTTCAGGGCTTGAGCAGCAGGGCTTTGAGTGCCTTGGGCTATCTGCCACAGCAGCAGCAGCAGCAGCATTCGAGTCCAGTGCAGGGGGTGCGGATGCTGGTTCTGGACTTCATCAGCAGGGCTTGGCCACAAGGTTGGTACAGCTTCTTCTTCTTGCCTGACTGATGAATCATGATGTTCCTGCTAGATGTATGTGGCAGCACGTCTTTCCCCTGTATGCTGACTGCATGTGTGCTGCAACCTTTTTTTCCCGGAGCTGACGTAATTCATACTCCCTGCATGCGCAGTGAATGCTTTGCATCCAATATACATCCGTGCGGCATTCCCTTTGTTTCCTATAGGCGTCCATGATGCATCCGCGTCATCCGTTATGCATCCACCCCTTCCGCTATGTGTCCACTTCACAATTCTCCCCCGGAACCCCTTCGGAGGTATCATCCGTTTCCATCCGCTTTCATCCGCTAGGCTTCCTATAAACATCCGTTTAACATCCTCACTACATACTACCCATGTCTGTTCTTTTCTGTTCTGTTTATACAAATTTTCGCCAATTTTTGGAGCAGATGACAACGGATGGAGCCACCCCTAAAATTTTGCTCGTCCTCTGTATCCTTTATGCATACGTTTTGCATCCGTCGGCCAGTGGGACCGGGCCTTTACTGCAGTTCAGAGTCCCAAATTTTGCAGATATTCCAGACTTCCCACCCAATGTTCATTTAAAGACAAATCTTTCACAGCCCAGTGAGGGCCTGACAGAATGTGTTATGAACTGCCATCCAAATACAGTAAATGGCTATATTTGCAATCCAGATACAGTAAATATGCAGTATTTAATGTATGTGTTCTCCAATCTTCTTTCTTCTGAATTGCCTCCAGCTCTATGATTTTTTCTTATTCTGAATTATTATCTCTTTTATTTAACTCTATCTCTCTGGATTTGGGTCTTTGTGTGCATACACACATATATATTTCTCAGTGTGTTCCTGATCTTATAACTGAACACCTAATTTGTTCAGGAATATCTTTGCATTGGTTCCTAGCCATATTTTATTTTATTTTATTATTTTATTTTGTTTTAAAAGAGCTTGCCTAACAAGCATTGTGAAATAAAATTAAACTGTGTTCCACAATATACTAACAATATATTTCAAATGTGAGTTACCCCAGTATCTTTTGCTTAAAATTCTCATTTGTAAAATTAAAGACATACAAATTAGAAAAATCCATTATGGAAAGAAGTGCACGAGAAACTTGCAAGAAAATGTGGCATGTGATTTGAACCATCTTGGCTACTTGTCTGCCCTCCAGCAATCTTCTTTTCAGGATCTTCATTTTCATCCTGAATTTTAGCCCATGTAGAAACTATTGGGAGAGGTCAGTCATTATTCACAGTATGGCATCATCACTACTCTGGCTGTTAAGAGATGCCATTAGTGCCTTAAACTAGTATCTGGGAACTGTTAAGGACTGAATGGAATGGATTCAGTTGTGTCCCTGCAAGATCAAGTTGCTGTTTGACCATAATAGTACTCTTGGGTTTCTGGGTATTGTCTTTTGATGAGATGTCATTATCCCTGAAGAAGAAGATCTTCAATTTGAAAGTTCTTCTGATCTCCTGACTATCAATATTTGAGTAGATGAAGGGTCAGTTGCTGTCCTTACCAGGAATGAAGGGATGTTACAATAGTAATTCTTATTTTCATTACTATTTTCATTGGATTGCTGCTATACGGTCAACATGTGAATGAGTCTGAAGACAAATTGGAAGGTTCATTTAGTCCAAACTGCAATGGCACAGTTGCTAGCTTATCAACACAAGCACTTTACATTAGTAGTAGTTGTTTTAAGCCCTGAAGCCCTATATGGCTGCAGATGAAGACACTTCCAAGACCTTCTTCTCCAGCCAAAATCAAGTCATGCCAATCTGTTGGTGCCAGGAAAAAATACTGAAGGAACTTTACTGTTGCAAAGTGAGGAGGAATGAGCCATAGAATCACGATTTTTCAGTGGCTGTGCCTAGACCAGTGTTTCCAGCCATGGCAAATTTAAGATGCGTGGACTTCAATTCCCACAATTTCCAAGCTAGCATGCCTGAAGAATTCTGAGAGTTGAAGTCCAGGCATCTTAAATTTGCCAAGTTGAGAAACACTGCCTAGGCTGTAGATCTGAGTCTTACTTTCATACTTCCTACTTCTGACCTTCTAAAAAACCCAAACTGTTCCAAAGGTCCCATAATGAGTGAGATTACTGCTCTGGGGAAGCTATTGATTCATGAATTTTTCTATTTAATTGAAACTTATTCACCCTGTTTTCCATTATAGATGTTTCACTGAATTTTATTATATGTACAAGTAAACCTCTGAGAATCCAGTTGATTGAGGCATAGAATAAGTTGAACACACATCAACATTTACTTTTATTTTTGTTACTGAATTTCTATTTAATCAATCATTAAGGTACTCAAAGTTGTTTGTGACAAAAATAGTCAAAGCATAATATTAAAAATATGAATACAATTCAAATCAAAATTATCAACTGAAATAGTTAACAATGAAAAGTTTGCTGAAAGAGACATACAGATCCTTTTTCTATTTTCCCAAATACTGGGAGTTACACCCACTTCCTTAAGCCCTTTCCTAAGTACCCAACAGTCAAGCTTCTGGCAAATAGATATCTTCAGAAGACACTTTCCTCCAATATAGTTGGACCTGTTAATAGTGGGAGAGGTAGTTGTGCAGATAATCAGGTCCTAACCATTTTAAAAATGAATACAGGCACCCTCAGTTTTGCCCAGGAGGCAACCATTACTCTTTGCTGATCCTTCAGTTCAAGCATCATAAAATGCATGCACTTTGTCCCAGGTAGCCTCTGCTACAGTTTTGTACAATTTGGAATTTGAAGGGTCCTTGGTGCTCTCTGAGCTTAGTTGTTTTTTTACAGACTTTTCATTACCCAAACTAGCAGGGGTGGGATTCTACCAGTTCGCATCTATTCTCTAGAACCAGTTGTTAACATTCTAAGCAGTTTGGAGAACCGGATGTTAAAAGAAATTCCTGGCCTAATCCTGTAAGGAAGGCAGGAAGGAAACATTCTGGTGTTGCTTACAGAAACTGCCTCTCCATTAACCCTTATTACATTCTTGGCAGGACTAGACTTCCTGTCTCAGGAACTCCTTTGGAGTTTTTTCCCTCCTTTGCTGATACTTTGCTTGTGTGGAGTGACCATTCAAAGTTACAATGGTACTGAAAAAAAGTGACTTATGACCATTTTTCACACTTACGACTCTTGCAACACCCCCACAGTCATGAGAGGCCAGGCAAGGAGATGTGTGCCTTGATGGGAGTGATATTGAGTTGGCCACGCCCAGCCAATAACATGACCACCATGCCACATCCACCAGTCACATGACCACCAAGCCATGACCACCAACTAAGCCACGCCCACAGAACTGTTAAAAAAATTGGAATCCCGCCCCTGTAAACTAGGTAATATCATCTGTGCTAGTAATTTGGAATTACCATGTTATTTTTCAGTTTAGTCCACATAAAGCACACATAGTAGCTAAGATGAGTTGAAACGAGGGCCATTGTTAAGATGAGCAGCTTAGACAGTGTTGCAATCAATGCCTTATCTGTAATTCTATAAATCATCTTCTCGTTATAGCTGCCAACTATAAAGACTGTGTGAACAGGGGTCAAGAAGATTCCCAAACTGCAAATTGGCTCTTTCTGGAAGATGGAAACCAAATCCAGAACAAGCTTCACAACTGTCTTTCTGTCTTATCTGGATTTAATCTCAGTGTTTTCTTCCTTATCTAATTGATTATTTATATTAGAAACATTTAGGGATACTAGCCATGGATTTAGAGTTAGAAGAAAGGGAGAATTCAGGTTTCAACAGTTTCTCCAACCTACAAGATGTATCCCTATACTGTCCTAACCATTCACGATCAGCAGCAAATCTTCAAATTGTCAGACTGTTGAATGGAGCTTTCAATTCGTGAGATGGACTCCCATAAATACAGTCATACCAAGTCCTCTCTTCATTATTAGGCTACTGTGCCACAGGAATTCTGGTGGACAGAGCCTGGAAAGACAGAATGCATGCTTCCTCTGAGCAAGGTGTTTGCAAAGTATGCCAAGTCAACATTTTCCACAAGGATAAATTCAAGATAATAAATGTTTTATGAGCATCTGACCTGGCATTAAAAACCAGGTTCTTTAGGCTGGAAGATGAACTACTGGGATTTTTTTTTTAGAGTTCTGTCAAGTGCAGGAAATCAGGAATCAAAGTGGTTGAAATGAATACAAGTTTATTGCATGCTAGCACTGTCTGTAAGAATCTGTTCGGTTATATCCATTTTTAACTTAATGTCCTTTTTCTGTGGCATTTTCTGTAACTCTTTTTCAAGTCCTTTATACTCA